>JADKLZ010000166.1:26391669-26402180 GCA_021533235.1 Biomphalaria straminea
TACAAGCATGTCTCCTTCGTCTTCGTTCTTCCTCGTCCTTCGTTTCTAATCTATTTCCGTTCTTACTTTTTTTTAAACTAAGAAAATACCTAATCAAACCGCATTCTTACGCGTCTTACAATTGTGTCATTACACCGTATTCTACAACGTCATTTGTCTGTCTGACTACGTCACTACTTTTATTGTTCTTAAAAACGATGCGTATTATATTTATTTACAAAAACTAACATATTATCTCGAGGAAATCAAACGCCACAGGCAAGAAAACTATCAAATTAATCACCTGGCTAACAATACACATGGAAATTTACATCGATTGATAGTTCGATCAGTTGATTGATTGAAAGTACGAGAAAGTGATAGATAGATAGAGAGAGAAAAATTGATAGATAGGTAAAGAGATAATTGAAAGATAGATAGATAGATATTTAAATAGATAGATAGATAGATTAATAGATGTTAAATACATCTGACTTTGTGTCCATTAGTATATATAATATCAGGTGGCCGAGCCTTGCTCGGTTAGATAATTTCATAAGAAAGGTTATATACCCGAAGTCATTTTGGGATTTTTTTTATAATTACGAAAATGAACGATCGGATAAAGACTACTAATTCGAAGAATTTCTTTAGTGTTCTGTTTGTTCTAGGCCTATATGTAAATTGGTACGTTCAGACATTTAATTTTGGAATTAGTATATTCAATTTTGGCTTTAGTACGAAACATCGAGTGACGCAAACTTCTACGTTATTGGTTAAAACTGCTAAGACTTTCTACCAAGCCAATAATAGTAGGCCTACGATAGTTTTACGCTGTCTAGACTGTAGAAGGACTTAAGAGACTTGATATTTAATCGCCATGTACAATTACATATAGAATAAACAGAACACTAAAGAAACTGTTCAGATTATTTTACGAGATATGTGCCCTGCTCAGCCAGACTGTCAGACTATAAGAAGTTCATACCGGCTTTTGCCATCCATCTATGCCAGGGGTGCTACTGGTGCTACAGCCCATGGAAGGATATGGCCTGCTTTTCAACATCCCTCCATTCAGATATCTCCTAGGCCTTTCGTCACCACCGCTCTACGCAATTAAAGTGTAAACAATTTATTAAGCACTTAAAACGCAATAACTAATCATACATTGGTACATTTAATTTCATTACTTTCCTTCCATAGTTTTATAATAAATCAATCTTCAATAAGATGGTGCGCAAATGTTTAATTAGGTCCATTGATACTTTAAAACTCGTTCTTGTTTGCATTGTACTACGGTAAGCCTAGTGACGTAAGCATCGTTTTTCCCGTTTACGTCATGGAAAACTTTCATTCATAAATTGGAAAACTTTCATTCATAAATCATTCTAACCAAAATTAATTTTACAACATTGAGACATTTTCATATCGAAATAACGGTTGAACTCGAGTTTTCCCGATGTGGCCAATGAGTTGAGAATTTGTTTCTCACTAACATTTAGATACGTTGAAATTTTAAAGAAAATCGTTAGAGCTGTTTTCGAAATTGTAGATTAATGTAGATATATATATATACAAGAATTGCTCGCTTAAGAGTATAGGATTTCATTTTCAAACAAAATCATGGTGTAGGCAAGTACTGCTTTTCATTGGATACTAATCTGGATAAATAGTTTCACTTTTTGTTTCTGGCACATCATTTTCGTTATTTTTTAAGTTCTGGTCACTGCCTTAATGTGGCATCTAATACTGGCACAACTTATGTGGATGTAACTAAAATTGAATATATCTAATTGAGCCAACCTACCATCAAGAGTAAGCCTTCTCGGACCCAAGCATCAAAATAAATGGACATGAAATAAATGCAGTGCACAGATTCTTGGCAGCACAGATCAATAATGAAATCAACCTGTGTATCGTTAAGGCCAGTGCATCATATGTCTGGAACAGACGAGGTATCAGCACAAATACTTCAACATATATGGAGAGCTCCCTGATTTGGAACCATTGCACAGTTCATCTCATGTATTTAGTCATCTAAACGCTCCAACATAACAATGAGAACGAAGACCACAAATACAAAGTTAGGGGTCCATCGAGCTGACATCCTCCCTACATTGCTCTATGCCTCAGAAACATGGATAGAATACAAAACAAAAAAAACAATCCTGATGCAGTTCCAGCTGCGATGGGCAGGACACGTCTGTAGAATGGAAGACCGCTGCATCACTAAACGACTTATGTATGACCAATTAAAGAAAGGAAACCGTTTACAAGGCGGACAAACAAAACGATTCATGGACACCTCAAAGCATCTCTTAAAAGGTTCAGCATAATTCCAGGCACCTGGGAGACAGAGGCACATGACACAACATCATGGCGTCGCGCTATGAAAACTGGAGCACAGGTTGCTGAGGAAAAGAGAACAACACTGGCAGAAGAAAAATGCCATAGAAGAAAAGCAAGGCAAATGACACTAGCTCCAGCTGGAATAAACTGCCCAGTGTGCAGAGGAACATTCCGGGCTCACATATGTCTCACCAGCAACATGAGGAGGCACTAAACCCTAATGCAAAGCCTTCAGCCCCCCCTGGATGACAAAAGTGGTCATTGTCGAATCTGAATGTGAGTAATGGTTCGGCTAGACAGGAATATTGATTCTATAATTAATATTGGCATGCGCAAGTTTTCTTTTTAGGCATAATTATTTTTATTGACGTCAAGTAATGAGTTTCTCTAGTCCACTACTTTGACATTAAAATATTTCATTCTAGTTAATTAAATAATTAAAAGCACACAAGAATGATGCATTAATGTACATTTTTCTGACTAAATGTTAGTTTGTTTTTTTTTTAATATTTTTTTTTGACTGAAAGGAGAACACGCCAAGCAATGACCTACTAGGCTCTCTATCTTTAAAAATGCAGCGATGTACAGAATATCAGTAGAGAGTTCATGCGTATTGGATTCTTTCAGTTAAAGTAGATCGTTCAGTTGGACAGCTTGGTTTGCATTCGAAATGCATGTAATGTGGACTGATAAGAAGGTTTAACAGCACCACTGGTTAGGGCACCTTATACTATACTTATAGCTTTTAACGACGTTAAGAACGAGATTTAATAGTTTACATTTGATATAGAAAATTGAATAGGCGTGCAGAAAGATGATTTTTTTTAATGGTTTAATAACGAGTGTCCTCTTTGCGATCTATGGGGCAGATGATGGTAAGGTCATCTGTTTCTTTGGCCAGCGGTTAACGAGGAGGGTGTTATGTGGCCAGCACAACGACCCACCGCCTTTACTTTCCCCTACTAAAGTTAAGTACCTATTAGAGTTGGGTGGACTCAGTGGTGCCCTAAAAATCCCGACATTCAAAATCCCAGTCTTCAATGAGATTCGAACACAGGACCTCAGGTTCAGAAGCCGAGCGCTTAACCATTCGACCACCGCGCCCCCCCCCTAACGAGACTAAAATACTTGTTCAGAAATTGATGAGTTGGTCAATAGACACAATGGAATTTAGGTGTATTACAAAACTTATATGAACACATTATATCTCCAACATCCATTCTCGTATCCAGGTGAAACGTATTGACATAGACATGAACCTAAAGTGAAAAAAAAAAACAACAATTAGACAATTAATTACTGGTAATTCCTAACTTTATTTAATAGCAATAATGGAAACTAAAACTTCAGTATTCACAGATATAGCTAAATTTGTTGGGTTTAGTCCCCTTAAATAAATGTTAATGCTATTTCTCACTTACGCATTCTCCGATAAAATTATTACTTTAAAGTACAATTATTTGATGTACCTAAGAAAACGAATCGATAAACAAAAAATATCTAATAAGACATTTAGGTATTGGTAATTAATTAATATCAAATAAGGGAAATAAAGTGTACAATATTGGTAGATATAGTTCCAAGGACGCATTTCTTCCCTATTACATAAGCTTTTTTTTTTTATTTTTAGAGGATTTAAAAAAAAAATATTTTGATTGTTTTTGGTCACTTCGTTTGTTATCGATCTAAAATGTAAAGCCACATGATTAACTCTTATAACTACATTAATCTTTTTAACACTTTAACACCTTCAATAAAATGGAAGTTATCAATCCTGATAATGTAGTAGACAACTTGTTTTATTTTTTCGAAAATTAACTGTTCATTCTATCCATTTAGAATTAAGAGTATCTCGTCTCTTGAGACTCTGTGTGTAAAGGGAGATAACTAATAAAATGTTTTATTTCCTCTATGTAGCTAATCTTTGTTTCTGATGGGAGAATTTCAATAAGTTAAAGTATGCAGACAAAAAGTCACGTGTGCACATTTGATCTTAAAAGCGTGACTTTTGTGTAATACAAGGAAATGTGATACAATCGTCTGATATTGAACAGTTTGAGTAAAAAATTAAACGAGACTAGCACCTCAAATTGAAGGTCACAAATGACCTAATAGGTCTTTTGGCAAAAAAAAAATAATAATAAATGAATAAGTTAATTAATAAAAAAAAATATACAGTGTATGTAGTTGTAGTTTTGGAGGTTCGATGGCTGAGCGACAAAGCGCTTGACTTCCGAACCGGGGGTCCGGGATTCAAATCTTGGTTCAGACTGGGATTTTTAATTTCGGGATCTTCGGGCGCCTCTGAGTCCACCCAGCTCTAATGGGTATCTGACAATAGATTGGAGAAGTAAAAGCGGTTGGTAGTTGTGCTGGCCACACGATACTCTCGTTAACAGTAGCCAACAGAATCAGATGACCTTTACATCGTCTGCCCTATAGACCACAAAGTCTGAAAGGGGAACTACTTTAGTTTAACAACTTTTAGTTTTACTGATGTACTATTTTTTTTTACAGATATTATGTCGTTTAGTTCAGACTTTTAATAAGTAACAAATGTTAATCATCTTCTTAGTACACACCGCCACCAAAATAGACAGTAGGTCTGGAAAACTAGAGTCAACCCCCCTGGAGAAATGTACCCTTCCAAGCTTCATCACACATGACCAAATTTAAGGGAGGCCACGTGGGGCCATACTTCAGGAACTCTACTAGAAAAGGGCCCCCATAAAAGAAAAACAATATTTCGAAGTTATGGGGTGTCAGATATCCTTTGGTATTTTTTAAATTTGTAACGCCAACACCCTAAATCTTACATCGGGGAGTAACAATGTAGTGATTAAGAAGCGCCCGCTTGTAGTTGTAGCATGCTCGGAATATGCAAATACAGGAACAGCTCTTGATTAACGGCATTCCGTCTACCATGGTGCCTTCCCTCCACAAACTCGAATACACACAATAAATAAATATAATAGATGTTAAATATGTTTTTAAGTACAATGTTTTTACCTATAGAATATAACATACTCTTAGATATAGGTATTTTTATTCATGAGTGCATCTTTAATAATATATATATGACTCCCTCTGTTTCAAAGACATTTGATGCCCTCAGATGAGTCAATAGCTTTGGTTTCGTCTTAAGACGGGGCAGAATCTGAAGTGACTGGTCAAGCCAATTCTGGAGCGGCAGAGATTGCCACAGTTTGTGCTTGTATCTTTATCTTTATCTTTATCTTGGCTGAGCAGCTTCATTTCTTTTGCACTCAGTGAGGTTCGTACCAGCAAGTACAGTCTGTCTCCATGTTTTCCGGTCCTGGGCTATCTCCTCCCACATACTTTTGTTGATGCCTGTGGTTCTCATGTCTTGCTTGCAGACATCTCTGTAGGTTAGTCTTGGGATGCCTTTGGGTCTGACTCCTTCCGTAAGCTCAGTGTATATGATGTCTTTAGTTTAGTTTATTTCGTTCAGACTATTCACATTCATAACAAGGGGATATAAAAACTACTATACCAAAGTAACAAAGTAACATTCTCGCCAAACATTGACATTGACATTGACATCTCGCCTTGACATTTAGGGACTCTTCCATCGGTTATTCGACTAACATGTCAGAGTCAGCCTATACTTCTCTGTTAAAGGAGAGCATAGATGTTGTGCATATTGGCACATGATCATGACATGATCTCCTCCAGGAGATGAACATTATGCGTAGCAGGCAGCGTAAGTGAAAACTATTCAATCAATGCTCTTGACGCATGCAAGTTGCCCAGCTCTCAATGCCATATTGAAGTGTGCTCAGAACACATGTCAATGGGGATAAGCTCCCATCGTCTATAAAACACTTCTTAAGGCATGTATCTCAGTCTCAGATAGCCTCTGAACTCTGACAACTAAGTCCACCATCTTTAAAAAAAAAAATCTCTCGAAAATGTGTAGGTGCCTCCACAAAAATCTGCGCCCTGGGCCGCCACATACTTAGATCCGGCCTTAACAACACCACTTGACACATATGCATTCAAGTACTGATGAATTTTTAAATAGAGCTGTTCTTTTTAATTATGCGACACGTGTCTTTGATTTACACACACACACACACAGATGTAAGTTTGAATGTTTTTATTTGTATGTTTTCTTGATGAGGACGAAAAAAAAACCTAAATCGACCACCTGTGGACATTGGTTTTGCTTGCCTTGGATGTCGCAAAATATGTACGTCACTGCTGGGGCTGCACAGCCACGGGAAATACTGTATTCCTCACTAATCTTCGGACTCGAAGACAGTACTTATTTGTGTAAAATTGAAGACACATCGACCAAACATGTAGATTGTAGGGGTCGTTCGTCAATAACGTCACGCTCTAGGGGGAAGTGGGGTGTTTGACAAAATGTGAAACTTTGTGACTTGAGAGGGAGGGGGGTAAAAAAGGTCATTTTTTGCGTGACGTCATTTACGAACGACCCCATAGAAAAAACATGTTGTAGACTATAGTATTCGGCAAGTAACAAGATTTGTCGAGCCTGTATATGATTCCTTGGCAGACAAAGGTCAAAGGTTGGCAACCTCTGAGATAGAAAACAATAAGATAAGTAAAAACATGCAATACGATTCCAAAACGAGGTTACATGATGAAGTCACGAGGGTTGCTTAAAATTATAGGCTGTCGCTCAAGGCGTGGCAACAATGGCGGTAAACGCTACGTAGGAATAAAGAGATCCGGTAGACAGGACATTTTGGTGACAAAAATAGAAAACTCGAACCAGATGGAGTACATTAATTGTCTTGCTTTGTAATTCTGTCCTAATTAGATGTTTTTTACAGAGCTATTTATAAAATAACCCTTGAAAACTGAATGGCGAAATAAAAAATGTCATAAAGTGACAAACCAATTCATTTTTACTTTTGTACACTTACAAATAACGTTCTTGAAGTAGAATAAAAGCTTTCCAAACAAATACCAGGTATTATGGTTTAAAATGTAGTTTTTTTTTGTTGGTGGCCGCCGAAGTGGTAAAACAACTCTATTAATTGTGTGTAAGCGAAAGAATAGCTAATTACTGATCTGAAAATTACAGAGTTTAACTCCACTATTTCGTAATACGGATGTATGCAAACGGGACATGAAACGCTTCATGATCGACACTATCAGCTGGGAAGAGGTGGCACTAGATAGATCCACATAAAGAGAGAGCGTATTAAGGAAGTGTCTTGGATTGCAGATGCTATAGACCAGTGATGCCCAACCTAATTCGACCGGTGGGCCATTTTCGCTTCCGAAACTCGTGTCGCGGGCCACATGGCCGAAATCTGCCGAAAAGGTACAAAAAACGTAATCAAATTGACCTGAAACAATTTCATATTTGATATTAATCTTGGTTTTACGCGTCGGAAAATGTCTTCACATCTCTATTTTACCACCGAGTCATTTTCTTGTCTCACTTTGGTAAATATCATCGATCATCCAATTTCTAGACGTAGATTCACGATCTTCTATTCGCGGCTCTAAGGAAGAATGGCGTCATTTTTGTTTTAAAATCCATATATATGTTATTGTTGTTTTTTTTAAAGAATCCACACTTTCTTTATGACTCAAATAATTTAGATTATTATCATGTTCAACACAAAAAAAATAAAGATACATTCACTGTTCCTGTTAGATTCTACATTCAGAGTCTAATTGTATTTTTTTCGTCTTTCCTATTTCATAAACGTACACATGTTAAATGTCATTGTATCAACACATCAGAGAAAAAGTGAGGACCTAACGTACGTAAAGATATACATTTTTCAATCTTTTTTTTTTTTTTTGAAGTGACTAGATTTTCTGCACTTTGTACCGACGGTTTGACGGGCCGGATGAAACTACGTCGCGGACGCATCTGGCCCGCGGGCCGTAGTTTGGGCATCACTGCTATAGACAACAGAAGCGGAAAGAAGGGTGAAAATGCAACGGCACGTAACATGCCACAGAGAGCTCCCTTTCTGCTAAATAAAAATATTTAATTAGACCTACATGATTAACAACTAATTGGTTAATTTGTTTTATTGATTCGTGTATTGTCATTGAATATAAATAACTTGATCCGAGAATGGGAAGTATAGTTGTAAGTGTGTGAAAACGAATTAAAAGGGTTAAAAACTAGATATACATCCACATCTCTAATTCAATAGAATTTATTGCCCTTATATCGAACTGAATAAGTATTCTCCAAAACTTAATTAATTGAATGGTTAATACTTTTTTAGCGGCCCCCGAAAGGGGAAAAGACGATATTAGTTTTGTGTGGCCTGTCTGTCCGTCTGTCTGTCTGTCTGTCCGTCCGTCCCGTTTAGTGCTCAGAAAGTAGAAGAGAAAATGAAAATCTGACATCACGATAATATAGATCATTCAAAGTTCTGATGCAACGGCTACTTTTTTTTTCTAAAAGCTCAAATTCTAATTTTTAAAAATATTTTATGCAAGCAGTATTTAAAGAGAAAAAACCTAATTAGTATGCAATATAAATAAAACCTTAATTTAAGACAATTAATAATCTAACATAATGCACTAGATGTCACGTTTTATTTTGTTCTAACCTATGAGTATTCACTATTTAAGTAATTAACCCATTAAAGAGGTGTGGCAGTTGCCTTGAACATCAGCTTTACAAGGCTAACGTTGAGAGATCAAAGCACGGAAGATGTATATTTTGACCGCTGGGGCATTAAATAAAATCTGTCGTTTACCTTTGATATTTTTTTTTTAATGAACTTTTAGCAGCGACTTTCGTGTACTAGCGTAAAGCCCGGACATGACATGATTCTAAACTAATTTCTAAAACTTTTTTAAAAATCACATTTTAAAAAAAATGTTTTTTATTAGAATGAAAGAAGCATATTTTTGTGCGTTTTAACTGTTTGTTGGTCTGTCCGTCACGGTTAGATAAAAAAAAAACGACTAAAGGCTTTTGAAATTAATATTTAACCTTTACTTTTCATTCAGAAATATTGCGATAGTTTAAAATATCTATAATAGATTGTTCCGGATGTTTATGTCTAGATCTACATTAAAATATTATAATAAACTAAAACTAATCTTCTATTTTTAAATTTAATATTGCATTCATTCTATTGATTATCTGGGCTTTTTATTTTAATTTTACCTAAATTTTATCTAAATTACATCCAAATTATTAATAATAATAATTAATAAGATATATATTAAGAGTGCTAAATCAGAAGTTTAGTTTATGTACATCTACATCTCTACAGATCAATGCTGAAAGATTATTTAAAATCTCTCGTGTGACATATTGTATATATCATGCTATTAGTTTGTAACCAGTTAGCATGCTGAACTGATTATCTCGACGCTCCCGGGTTATGTGTCTGTTTGTTTTACATGTTTCGATTGTTTCTTCAGAGTTAAAGATAGTTTACTTCCTATTTCAAACCTTCCAGGGGATGGGAGCATGCAGTAATTGAGCCAGGGACCAACGGTAAATCCGAACTACAGTCTAGTGCGGAAACATCAAGATAAGGCAGGTTTATACACTGCTCGCCATCCTCCGTCATTTAGCGAGAAGTTAATTATTTTCAACTTTGAAGGAATATCCGAAACATCTTGCGAATAGGCGGATCTGACAGGGATCCGACTCCGACGGGGGCCGCCTCTGAGTTTGTGTATCACACAAACTCTCTTTGTAATCGTGTATTGATTAGTATCTTGTCACGTTCAATGAATAATTTGTGCAAAATTTTAATTTCATCTGAGAAAGAGAAAAAATAAATTTGAAATGTTTAATTTTTTTTTAACAGAAGAATGAGTTGCTTTACCTTTGAAACTAGTAAAAAGGTTGAAATTCTGATTTCATGATATTTTGATACTCGCTATGATCTGGTATAAGGGATAGATTTATATTTAATCTTTTAAAAGTGACATTAATAATAAATTCAATATGTAAACCTTGTTTTTATTAATATGAAATTACACACTTCGTCAGACTATTCAACAAAAGCGGCTTTTCCCACTGAAAAACTTATTAAGGCAGGGCTACACTTTTGTATAGGAGACTACAATCTTGTAAGTAATGATAAATAGACCACTCCATGCAAGTACTCCATGATCAAATATCAGTCAATGTATGTTTAAAGTTTCCCTTCAGACCTTGCGATCTATGGGGCAGATGATGTTAAGGTCAT
>JADKLZ010000166.1:26434212-26444865 GCA_021533235.1 Biomphalaria straminea
GAATTTCATTTCATAAAAAAAAATGCGCCAAATAGACCAAATTTGCAAACTCAATACAAAAGATAAAAGCTATTTCTTTCATTAGACCAAATACATACACACCAAACTTACCAAGGAAGAGAAACCAATTATCTAACATTGCATTCAGGCGTCTCTATGCAGGTAATAACATCATCAAGCAATGAACACACGCACGCACGTTTTCTTAAAAAATCGAAATGTTCCATTGACAGGACTGTTAAAAAAGAAATAAAATCGCCGCTATAAAAGAAAGTAGTAGCCATGCCTTTGAAAGAGCAAGTCACGTCACTGGCGCTGGCGGAGAAAAGATTTTGTCGCAGACTGTTTTTCAGCATGAGCGCCACTTATTGTCAGACGTTGTGAGCAGACAATTAAAGTCGAGACTTGACACACACAGAAAGAGGCAATTTAGGCGAATACATTATGTATGACTACAAGCAGATACTGTGTTGACCATCGATATATTGGGGGGGGGGGAAGGCAATTAGGATATATATAATGAATATTACACCCTTTTTTTTTTTCTTTAACTTTTATCGCCCCCGAAAGGGGAAAAGACGCTATTAGTTTTATGTGGCCTGTCTGTCCGTCTGTCTGTCTGACAGTCGGACCAGATGCACATCTAACTTAACTTTCACTTACACCTATCCTTTGATCTGCTAGGGCACTGCATAAGATCTGTCAACCTTCTATCTGCATTCTTATCTGTAATTTGCCTTTAATATAATTTCATTCGGATGTTCTTTCTGAAAATATTGAAACCTGCCTGGGTGGATAACTTCGGGGGACGACTTTAAGTTTGTGTTTCCTTGTTTTAAGTCGTTTTTAGTAAGTTTAGTTTTAATATGACTCAGTTATTCAGTCAATGTCGGATATATATGACAAATTCCCCTTCCCCCCACAAAAAAAAGGTTATTTTATACAATGTCAAAAAAAGCCAATTTAGCCTTAAGGAGAAAGCTACGCATATTAAAATTTTATTTATTTAGTGCTTACAAAAAACAGAGATGTGTTTAATCTTGTACTTTTTGATATGTCGCCTTAAAAAGCATTATGGGTCTAAAAGACGCATAAACAAACTCTTTTGTTAAATTAATCAATGCTGTGGTTTCGATCGTGAAAGGCGATTAGTAATCCTAGGCACACGGAAAATAATAACTGGTGAGATTCGCTTATTTTTTTTAAACCAAGGCAAGTGGGAAAATTAGTGATGTGGACATGAATCGATGAAGTCCCTTGCGTTTTTGTATCTATATATTGGGAATCAAAGATCATAAATGAAAAACACTAGTAATTGATCATTATTAATAAATATCAGGTGGCCGAGCCTTGCTCGGTTAAATAATTTCTTTAATTTTTTATAAAACTATTGTAGGCCTACTATTATTGGCTTGGAAGAAAGACTTTGCTCTGTAACTTCTCAGATAGTTGCGTTCAGACATTTAATTATGAAATTAGTGTATTCATTATGGCTTTAGTACGAAAATCAAGTGACTCAAATCTCTACGTTATAGGGTAAAACAGGCACTTTTTCACAAACTGAAATGGCGCACTTGTTAATAGACTTAAATCATTTCATTAGCTTTCTAAAGAAACGTTTCCGTTGGGCACCTCTGTTACGCCAAACAATTTGTTCGTCCCCCATAAGGGATACGTGCCCTGCTAAGTCTGACTGTCGGACTATAAGAGGTTCATACCGGGTTTTGCCATCCATTCATCCCAGTGGTGCTACTGGTGCTACAGCCCAACCCTCAAATCTCTTTTGGGCCTTTCGTCGCCACGCTCAAACCCCAAGGTTTATAGTTAAATGAAAAGTGGATGCAGCAAACTTGTTGACCGCTAGCTAGATGTCATTTTTAGTGTGAGTAAGTAAGGTGTAGAGAAGCTATGTTATCACCATTTCCTTTATTTTCGTATGGGACATTAAGAAACTGAAGCATGAACACGTGGTAATAATTTGCCAGCAAAAAAATATTTATAAAAAGGCTTGACTTTGAATCCAAAAATTAATTAGGAATGCAGTATTTCCCGTGGCTACGCAGCCCCAGATGTGACCTACATATTTTGCCAAATCAGGGCAAGCCTAACCATTGTCCGCTGGTGGTCGATTTAGAGTTTCTTTTCTTGTTTGCAAAGAAATATTTTAGTTTACTGCTGTAAGCCTATCGTATGTCCATGATGGTTTTTAAGCTCGCGCTAATTCAATGTGTAAATTATTAAATTAAACCATTATAACGTTAAATAGATTTCCCGTGGTTTCCTTGTTTTCAAGACGCTCCAGGAAATCTCCTGAAACTCATACAAATGTCCTTGAAATAGACAAAATTGTAATGCAAAGACTAATTTATTTTCTAACACAAAATCTTAATTTTTACTTATTATCCGTATCCCTATCCTGACTGGACCGCGTGCAATCCACTTCACATAGGGCCCCGCCAATGTTAGGGTCGACCCTGGATATCATGTTCAGTGTGTGCAAATAAGGAGTAGAGTATAACAAAGTAAAACTTACTCACGGGTTTACGCAATTTAAGTGTAAACAATGGACCTCATTCACGAATCGCCACTTTATAAAACAATGAAAAAAAAGTATCATGTGATAGCCTTTAATGTTAACATAATTTGTATATAGAGAATCACATGGCTAAATGTTGTTGATTAACGATTGGTGAATGAGGCCCCTTTATGATACCTTTAAAACACAATAAGCGGTGTCAAGTTTTTTTCCCTTTGACGTCATGGGAAAAAAATTTCATTCATATCTCTAAACGCGTTCTTGTTTGCAAAGAAATATTTTAGTGTACTACGGTAAGTCTAGTGACGTAAGCAGAAATTTTCCCGTTTACGTCATGGAAAACTTCATTCATAAATTATTCAAGCCAAAATTAATTTTACAACGAGACATTTTATATATCGAAATAACGGTCGAACTGGAGTTTTCCCGATGATGCCAATGAGCTGAGAATTTTTTTCTCACTAACATGCAGATACGTTGAAATTTTAAAGAAAATCGTTAGAGCCGTTTTCGAAATCAAATATATATAAATATATATATATATATACAAGAATTTCTCGCTTAAGAGTATAGAATTGGAAAAAATTTGATAAAGTGCGTTTTTATATGTTATATTTAAGTGCAATCTGTGTTAACATCTCTTGGGTATCTGGGAGATTTGTTCTGTACAGTTTTTGGGCATATCAAATTAACATCAAATCTCTATGGTCTATGATGTTGCAATATAATATGTGTGTAAGCCCAATTTTTATGTAAATTCCTACATACATACATATATACATATATAGATTCTCTTTAAACATCCTCTAGGTCCTAGGCAAAGATGACAACAACTTTTTGCGATAAAAGGAAGAGTTGTGTGGAGAAAAGAGATGCACTGAATTTTACAGGGAGTTGTGAGTTAACTTGATCAGCCCCATTAAAGCCCACTCGTCACTTATGAAGCAGCATATCAAGCACGAATGGACATGCAAAGGAAGGGCGACCATTGAGCTTGCACGTAGACCAGGCGACGCGGCTTATCCTGTCAGTTCTAACCTCTGTCCACAGTACATGTAACAAAAAGGATAATTTAAAAGAAGCGTAAGAAAAGTTTTGAATGATTTACTAACTGATAAGATATTCTAATATTCATATTATTGTTTCATATTATCTTAGACAAATACTTTTTAGGTTTTAGTTTTAATAAAAACAGTTTCTTCTTTTTTATATGGTATCGATTTTTTTAAAATGCACAACCTGTATTATTTTACTTTCTATAACGTCTTTGTAGGTCATTAGAATAATTCAACAGCTCTTTTCAAGTACCAAGATAAGCAGCACATTAAACCGCTTCAACACCAAGCATTCAAAAACATAATCAAGTAGGACATTAAACCGCTACAACTCCCAACATCCCAGTCAGTCCAGTGTCAAACTTTTTGAAACCATGAAAAGTTTGCAAGCTCGTGGAAGGAATTGTAAAAACCATGCGTTATGTTTCATAAATGTGCGTCATTAAAATGTTTAATTTGACTCAATCTATTCCGGAAATGTAACAATTTTCATGAGATAAATTTTGTTTCCAGAAGTGTTTAATTTTGCAAAACTACTGTTTATTCCAACCTAGTACACACACACATACATACACACACAGATATATATATACATATACATGACTAAATTGGCCTATGAACACACGTAAGACGTAAACATCTTCTTTTAAACTAACGTCTGTATTTTTAAAGATATGATACAAATATTTAAAGCTATCTGTGAATTGTTTTATTGTTTCGCAAATAAAAAAAATAAAATTCTAAATACATTTCTTTCTTTTTAATTTGTTGTTTTTTGTAGTCTTCTTTTATTATTATAAATTAGCGAGTTCAGATAAATAATTTTATATCTAGTTCAATATCCCATTTTGATTTGAGCAACACCATTAGTAAAATCACATAGGTTCTAGAGACACTCCAGGTCAGAAGAAAAAAAATTAAAGTAGCTATAGTACGTAAAACGTTGAACCTTTTTTTTTTTACACATAAAATACAAAACCTTATCTAATACTCAGAGAGATACAAAGATAGAGACATACACAAGAACACATTTGTATAAGCGCTCCTTCTTCCCTGGTGAAATTACCGAATGGAATGGGTTGCCTTTATCAGCCAGGAAAACCAACGACGAATTGAAATCATTGATTAATGACTAAATTGACACATGCAATGCGTAGGACGTAATTATCTTCTATTTAAATAACGTCTGAAAAACATAAGATAAGAAGAGATGAACGGTGGTTTCCAGATCAGACCACTATTTATAATTATTTTTCGTCTTAATTGCAGTGACGAAACCAATATATTGTCCACGCCTCTGGAATAACTCCGTTAGCATGCGTTCTGATCTCTTTAAAAAGAATATGTTTCGCTAGAGCTAATTTTTAAGTTCCCAAGCAATTAGAAAAAACAACCACATTTTTTTAAAATCTTGCACTATCAAATGTTACACTTGATGTATATATATATTAAATCTTAGCTCAGGAAGACAAATAAGAAAAAAGGCTTATAACTTGAAGGTCTTCATTGACATTGTTTTAGGATAATATTTTCTTAGAGCCAAAATAGTGTAATTTTGATCTGAAGCCAAAGCCACAGAAACATTTTCAAGAACATCTTACAGTTGTCTGGCTTCTTTTCAATGAAACATTCGATTTTTTAATAAATTTAATTTAATGAGAAAGATGCTCTCACCCCTTATATGGACTACTCGGCAGAAAAGTTATTTTATAATCAAGATGCCAATCTCTCAACACATCCAATGTTGTGTGCTGACTCACGAGCTAAGTCCTTTCTAACTTTATCCTCTACTTTGATAGGCAATTGTCCATGAATCTTAAATATTTCCTATTAAAAGGCCTACTTTTGTATAATTATTTTTAAACATACTACCATAGCTTGTTAAGATGACATCAGTTTTACCTGCTTCAGGTGTAACAATATAGGAACATGTGTAAATGGATTACGGCAGACCCTTAAAACAATACACTCTTGTGAACTCCCAGGACTAAAAGACGATATGGTATTTTCCTAGAGCTGGGGTGGGCAACTTTTGTAATCCGAGGGCCGCATTTATAAAATTTGGGTACTAGGCGGGCCGCATATATATATCATATGAGTGGCGAGGTGAGTTTGGTGGCCCCGAATAAAATAGAAAAATACAAAATAAAGGGAGAAATCTAAAATTCTACAATTTATTAAAGACCTAGTGTACTTCGAACAATAACATTGAGTAGATGTTTCGTTATTCCTTCTCTATAATATCGCAATTCATTTCCTGTGCGAGACCCTAAAATCATGGACCTTAGCAGCTGCATACATTGACTATGCATAGGGACAGGATTACTTTTCAAAACAAATTAAGGTATTCCTAGAAATTTGCTCGAATTTAATGTAGGTTTGTGTAAAGTTTGCAGTTACTAAATTGTGGTTGGGATATTTTTTAAATTTTATTAAAAAGTTTTTTTTTCAATCAAATCTCCATCAATTGTTACATTGCCATCTTGTACAAGCCAACCCAACTCTTTCAACACAGTTCTTCATAGCATTGAATAAATACTGGCCTGGGCTTATGTGTTTAACTAAATTTATCGAAATATTGCTATTAAATATAATCTTCGTTTACTTATAACTTTTTAGAAGGACGTTTAGAGACAATGTTTCTTTAGCCTCTTCATTCTAAGTGATAAGAATCAAAAGTTTCAATAATTTCTATAGATATTTAGAATTATTTATTTTTGATATACTTATATTTTTATATGTGTAATGTATGGGCACACTTGATTTATTTCAGTTTCGCGGGCCGCATAAAACACTTCGGGGGCCGCATGTGACCCGCGGGTCGTAATTTGCCCACCCCTGTTCTAGAGTATAAGACGGCCACGAACTCTACCAGCTTTAAAAAACGTAGGCATAACTCATCGGGCATGTTGTGACCTTGTTGAATGTGACAAAATATGTAGGTCAAAACAAGGACTTAGTCATATGAAATGTGACACTCTTGATAGATATTCGAACTCTGGAACAAAAGTTTATAATGTATAAAATACATGCACAGTACAATGTTCAGACATCAAACAGAACCAGCAAATACCTTTATTAACTTTGGGGGACCGGCGATGCCTTTTAAAGATCTTTTTTTTTATGTCAACAGACTAACAGAATAAAAAAAAAAGTAAAGTTCCCCTTTCAGACCTTGTGGTCTATAGGGCAGATGATGTAAAGGTCATCTGATTCTGTGGCCCACGGTTTTACGAGGGTGTCATGTGGCCAGCACAACGACCAACCGCCTTTACTTTACCCCAACTAATGTCAGGTACCCATTAGAGCTGGGTGGACTCAAGGGTGCCCGAAATTCCCGAAATAAAAATCCCAGTCTTCGCCAGGATTCGAACCCGGGACATCCAGTACGGAAGCCAAGCGCTTTACCGCTCAGCCCCCGCGCCCTCAACTAACAGAATACATCTCTATTTTTCTTTCTTGACATTGACTTGAATTCGAGCCATTATAGATACAGATACACAAGCTTGAATTATTTGGTTCTAATTAATAATAATAAACAAAATGATAAATTTATCACAGAATCAATGTAACGACTGCAATACTACATAACAATAGAACAATGACGTAATTATTGCTATTACCCCGCTCTTACACCAACTCCTATGGCGCGTACCGGTGCACTGAGAGACACAAGAAGTGAACAGTTTAATGTATTTCAAAATGCAAAGAGACATCAAACATCAACTTTCTCTAATAGGACATGAGTCCTAACATTTCATTTTTAAAACTTCAGTTAGTCATACTTTGACTTTTTATTGTAACACATTTCTATAGTCCAATGAGTCTAGGTTTTTATTTGTATCTCCATTGTTCCTACTCATTGCAAGAAAAAAAGCTGAATGTCTTCCGCCTCAGAGTCATATGTCGGATCTTTAAAATAAGGTGGCAAGATAAAGGATAACCAATGAAAAAGTGCAACGAAGAGCAGGTTGCCAGGACATCCGCTCTATTATCAGCAGCAGACGCCTTGGCTGGCTTGGCCACGGTCGTAGAATGCCAGTAGGTCGACTTCCACAGGAAATTCAGTATGGCGATCTAATAGAAGGCAAAAGAGCCGCTGGTCACACACTTTTACGTTATACGGATGTATGCAAACGGGACATGAAGCTCTTTAAGATCGACACTAGCAGCTGGGAAGAGGTGGCACTAGATAGATCCACATGGAGAGAGAGTGTAAAGGACGGGTCTTATATTGCAGATGCCATACACAACAGAAGCAGAAAGAAGGGTGAAAATGCAACGGCGCCTGGTGACTACATATGCCCAACCTGCGATGGCAGCTGTGTATCAAGTATCGGGCTCTTTAGTCACACAAGAGCTTGCAAGGGGAAAAGATCGTCTATCGAGACGTAAAAATGCCTCAGAAAAATAGTATTAATTATCTAGTCTAATGACGACCTAAATCATAATGTTAAACTTTACTTCCCCCGGGCAAACCCAGGAATCATAATTGGTGATTGTCAAACTATTCAAAATAATTAGGCTTAGACTCATTAGTCTTTTGTTGTTGACAGCTGAAATGCCCATGGGCTAGAGGTCGTAGAGATCTACATCTCCAGCGACAGTCCGTGATGCTAAATAATTTTATTACAACTAACTTTTAGATATAATTACAATTTTACTTCGGCATGTAATTTTATTTCCACACTAAACAACTTAATTATAAAGTTACAGAAACAAAAAAAATAGTGTTGTGAAGTTGTGAATCAATATCTAAAACCTTACTTTCATTGATTGATCTGAAGTAATTGTATATTATAAACATTCATTTAATTTGAGATTTTTAACCTGTCAAAATTTCTTCATGTTGTCGTTAGATTCTGATACATATAAAAAGCCTTTATAATATCTTCAAGTATATCTCTATAGGGTAAATATTTTCTGTGTGCATCTAATATCTCCAAATCAAGACGCGTGTCTGTTTTGATTTTATCTGGATATTACATGACTTTCAGAAGCTAAGAAATAGTTGCACTAGTATGGTTCAGAAGAAAAATACATTTAAGAAAAAAAAAGAGTATTTTTGTAAAAAAAAAAAATCTTACGTCTGGATAACGAAACGAAAATCCTCTGACGATATATTTGAAGACTAAACAATATTCATTGTAAATAAGCATACCAAAAATTTAAAATTTTGTTTCTGTTACGGTCTTGTAACAATAAATTAAAAAGAACTGAAATTTGCATGCTAAGTTGTCCGTACATTGCTAACTGTATGTGTTTTCTTAATAGCCTTTGGTATATAGACTTTATTTATAGTTCTACAACAGAATTGAAATCTCAAAAAAATATGGAGAGAATTAACAGCAAGATCAGTAATGGCTCTGTTCCAGTAAAAGAGGAAGATCCAAATGTCATTTCAGATTTCCTCTTTCTGAATCTTCAACTCTTTATGAGTTCCCCCATCCAAGCAGCGGCGGCTTCATCGGGGGTGCTCACCAATGTACTCAACATGCTGGTTCAGAGACGTCTAGGGCTAAACAGCAGCATAGGCATCGGGATATTTTCCCTAGCTCTGACGGACTTTTTCGTCACGCTTATTGACCTTGCTGTTATCGTCTGCTACATTATAGCCAAAGGTTTTTCCGTAGAAAGCACTGTGGATATTTACGGCTTGGGTCAGTATATTCTAGCCTGGTTCCGTTATCCTGGTTTCTTCATATCCAGCTGGATCACAACGGTCATGTCAGCCGAGAAATGTCTGGCAGTTGTTGCACCGCTTCGAGTGAAGCAAATTTTTACCAGAGAGCGAACTTTTTGCATCCTTATATTGATCTACGTGGTTTTTCTGTCTATTGTTTTCATGATATACAGTTCGATTTATATGGAATGGCAAACGGTTCAAGTGCTCGACTCAAACGGTACAGTGTTCGAAAAAAGAGAATACATCGTAATTTTCACAAAGAGTAGTGTCATCTTGGAGAAAATCATCGACATTACTTGCTCCTTCGTCTTATCCATTGTGTCTAACGCTGCACTGATTGTATCCACTTCCGCCATGATCTATCACCTGAAAATTTCTTCCCAAGTTCGTTTGAAGAAACAACCAGCTCGGGAATCACAAGATGGAGCTCTCGGGAAATATTTTGCATTGTCACCCCTGACTTCCAAAGAGAGGCGGATGGTTCGCGTAGTGACGTGCTTATCTGTGGCTCTTCTCGCCTGCAACATTCCTAGATACTTTAATATAATCATCTACTGCGTCTTCCCGCAGTTTACATGTGGAGCCACGGCGAATCTTTCCTGGCTACTCTGGGGCCTCAACGATTTCTTCGCTACAATCAACTGTTCGAGTCATTTTGTTGTTTACTGGTTACTGAATACTAAGTTTAGAAACATATGCAGTCAAATTTTGAGATTTCAATGTTGCAGGTTCAGGCTGCACTCTGTTAAGATTGAGACTTACTAGAAAGCCGAGAATCAAATTTCTTAAAACAAGATTACAAAGAGAGTTTGTGTGATACACAAACTCAGAGGCGGCCCCCGTCGGAGTCGGATCCCTGTCAGATCCGCTTTGATCTCTCGCTGCTAAAAGTTCATTTAAAAAAAAGTATATCAAAGATAAACGACAGAAATATACATCTTCCGTGCTTTGATCTCTCAACGGGGGCCGCCTCTGAGTTTGTGTATCACACAAACTCTCTTTGTCGCTGCTAAAAGTTCATTTTAAAAAAAAGTATATCAAAGATAAACGACAGAAATATATATTTTCCGTGCTTTGATCTCTCAACGGGGGCCGCCTCTGAGTTTGTGTATCACACAAACTCTCTTTGTCGCTGCTAAAAGTTCATTAAAAAAATATATCAAAGATACACGACAGAAATATACATCTTCCGTGCTTTGATCTCTCAACGGGGGCCGCCTCTGAGTTTGTGTATCACACAAACTCTCTTTATCGCTGCTAAAAGTTCATTTTAAAAAAAAATATATCAAAGATACACGACAGAAATATACATCTTCCGTGCTTTGATCTCTCAACGGGGGCCGCCTCTGAGTTTGTGTATCACACAAACTCTCTTT
>JADKLZ010000166.1:26459862-26473007 GCA_021533235.1 Biomphalaria straminea
TGATATACTCAAAAATAATCATCCCCTAGACACCAAACAAGCTAAATTCACATCACACGCGGCGACCCGTCACAATATCCTTGAGAAATGTTAGCAACATTACTTTACATACTTTTCCATCTGTTTACAAAGTGACTTTGTTCTATTCTTTCTACATTGTGTTTGTGTACGTATTGTAGTGTGTGTGTGTGTTATCAACTCTGCAGTGGCGACATCGTTTGTTGCCATTTTCTCTGAATCTCCCAAAGAAGTAGCCGAATGCTCAACTAGAGAGGTCTGTTCCTCTCACTTAAGCTACCACACCGGTCTGACCTCTTCATCTGAGTCAATATCTTACTGAAATTTTTTCCAACTTATTCCAACTATTTATCCAAATATATGTGGCAAAGTTAGATTTTGCACCGTCTCAAGACAAAAAAAACCCAGTGGGCGCATCTGTTGCCTTCCCAGACAAAAGGCAGCCATATCCAAAGAGTCTGTTCCCTCTCGCAGACTAGAGTTCAAACATCCTCGTAGAGACTGGATCAAATACAGATGCAAGAAAGAAGCTGCTTTCGCTAAAAGAAGGACTCGCTCATTACCAACCAAACCGCAGAGTTCGCTATCCGACTCATTAAAACACTTTGCACGCAAAAAAACTTTGTGTACTTCTAGGCCTTGGTTCTAACTACTTACTCTAACTAGACTAAACATTGAGGCATACGTGTGTTTCAGTATTATTGAAAGTTCTTTGTTCATTGCTTCAGTGTTATTGAAAGTTCTTTGTTCCTTGTTTCAGTGTTCCCGTTCCCAGCCGAAGTTCCAGTCAAGATCAACGTGTGAAATCTAAAGGAATATTTACAGGAGCAAAAGTGTGCAGAGGCGCCAACTGGATGTGGGACAATCAATTTGGTATGTTTACTTTATCTACTACTGTCTATTACTTGCATTTATGAGTTGGAAAGATTATAATTTGCAAGTGCATTAAGAAAGTTGATGTTCAAACACACGTTGGCGGCCTTTGTGAGTCCGTTTTTTGTTTGGTAAGCAAAAAAGATTACAGGTGTAATTTTGATTTTTATAAAAAACGGCGAATAAAGGATGGAAATTCAGCATATTGTTCAGAGTTTTTAGAAAGCTGTGTTTCTGTTTATCAGGCCAAAAGTTTGTACCCGTTATTCCTCTGACAGCAAATATCGGATAAAGAAGAACTTTGCACAATTATTTGTTTACCTAACAACAACAACAACAACAACAAATGCCGAAAATGTGGAAATGTTGGTGAGTCAATCAAACACATAATGGCAGGATGTTCAGCCCTATCGGAATCTGCCTACCTAGGTCGCCATAACCAAGTTGCAAAGTTAATACACCAGCACTCAGCTTTGACACACAATTTGATCGGGAAGGATACTCCTCCTTATTACAAATACTCACCACAAGAGGTTCTCGAGTCTACTGATCACCAGCTGTACTGGGATAGGAATATTTTGACCTACGAAACGGTAGATTTTAATCGCCCTAATCTGCTGCTCATCGATAAGAAGGAAAAAGCCGCTAACATTTTTGACATTGCCGTACCACTGTATCATAATTTAAGGAACCTAGGTGTCTATGGAACTTATCTAAAATAACAATATACCCCATTGTCATATCAACCGAGG
This sequence comes from Biomphalaria straminea, assembly GCA_021533235.1. Classification (NCBI taxonomy): domain Eukaryota; kingdom Metazoa; phylum Mollusca; class Gastropoda; family Planorbidae; genus Biomphalaria; species Biomphalaria straminea. The sequence goes on from JADKLZ010000166.1 coordinate 26,461,506, forward strand.
GGATAAAAACAACTGACCTCAGATACATTCAAGTCCCTTGGCATTCTCGTTGCCTGTAAGAGGGCCGTACTGTTGCAGACCTGCCACATCACCCAAAAATTATTTAGTGGAAACTAATAAAATGACTACGATGAATTTTGTTTCGAAACTCGAACCTGGCTAGTCAGAGAATGAATAAATGTTCTTTTCTAACATAATAAAAAATAATCTTTATTATCCACATGGAAATTTGTCTTACAATTGGGGCATGATAAATTGCATGTTGCCACAGTGCAGCGCTATGTTAAAAAAACCATTATTTAATTAACTATTAGTAATAAAGTACTTTCTTTGGTATCTCAAACAAGGGGGAAAAGAAATAGTACTTGACTGAAATGGTGGTAAAAGCTGAATTAGTTTCCTTTCCAAGGGAAAGAAATAGTTCTTGACATAAGTGGTGGTATTAGCTGAACTATTCCTCTTTATATATTGTTGCTTACAATTTTAATTACATGACTGATCCAAACTAATTAATACACTTAAAATATTTTGCTTTGTTTTTAAAGTATTTTTTAGCGGCCCCCGAAAGGGGAAAAGACGCTATTAGTTTTGTGTGGCCTGTCTGTCTGTCTGTCTGTCTGTCCGTCTGTCTGTCTGTCTGTCTGTCCGTCCGTCCCGTTTAGTGCTCAGAAAGTAGAAGAGATAATGAAAATCTGACATCACGATATTATAGATCATTCAAAGTTCTGATGCAACGGCTACTTTTTTTTTTCTAAAAGCTCAAAATCTAATTTTTAAAAATATTTTATGCAAGCAGTATTTAAAGAGAAAAAACCTATATAGTATGCAATATAAATGAAACCTAATTTAAGACAATTAAAAATCTAATATATAGCAACATAATTCACGGTTTATTTTGTTCAGACTTAAGTACTTTTAGCTACGACAACGATACGGCCCCCGTTGAGAGATCAAAGCACGAAAGATGTATATTTCTGTCGTTTATCTTTGATATACTTTTTTTTAAATGAACTTATAGCAGCGACAAAGAGAGTTTGTGTGATACACAAACTCAGAGGCGGCCCCCGTTGAGAGATCAAAGCACGGAAGATGTATATTTCCGTCGATTATCTTTGATATATTTTTTTTTTTAAATGAACTTTTAGCAGCGATAGAGTTTGTGTGATACACAAACTCAGAGGCGGCCCCCGTTGAGAGATCAAAGCACGGAAGATGTATATTTCTGTCGTTTATCTTTGATATAATTTTTTTTAAATGAATTTTTAGCAGCGACAAAGAGAGTTTGTGTGATACACAAACTCAGAGGCGGCCCCCGTTGAGAGATCAAAGCACGGAAGATGTATATTTCCGTCGATTATCTTTGATATAATTTTTTTTTAATGAACTTTTAGCAGCGACAAAGAGAGTTTGTGTGATACACAAACTTAGAGGCGGCCCCCGTTGAGAGATCAAAGCACGGACGATGTATATTTCTGTCGTTTGTCTTTGATATAATTTTTTTTAAATGAACTTTTAGCAGCGACAAAGAGAGTTTGTGTGATACATAAACTCAGTGGCTGCCCCCGTTGAGAGATCAAAGCGGATCTGATAGGGATCCGACTCCTACGGGGGGCCGCCTCTGAGTTTGTGTATCACACAAACTCTCTTTGTATTCTTGTTATTCATTTTGCTTGTTCGTAATTACAAGCTGACGGATTCTGGGTGCCTATAAATATATAATAGGCATAAATAATACTCACACAAAAAATAGTAAAAGTTCGTAAGAGAATCAAGGCAGTTAATAAGTCTGATACTTTTTACGTCAGGGCGCTGTCAATTACAAAAGGAAACACAAACATCTCTTATTTCAACCTCAATAAATATTTCTTCCCTTGGTGCTGATGTGTGTCTGTGTTGGGGGGGGGGGGGGTGTAAGTTACCTGTTACTTATCCCTTAGTCTGTTGGACCGTTAGGACACAAAGCAAGACTTGTAGACCATCTTTCTCCATTCCTCTCTATCCTTTGCCCTGTTTAGAACTTCTTTCAATGGTAGGCCCGTCCATTCTTCCTACCGCTTTCTCTGTCTGCCTCTTCTTTCTTTTTCCTGGTACTGTTCTCTTGAGGGAGGTCTTTGCGAGCCCCGAAGATCTTGTTATATGGCCATAGATTTTAAGCTTGCGTTTTTTCACAGTAGTTAGCAGGTCATCATGGGTGTCCGATCGCTGTGAGTAACAGTACTAAAAGCCCACAAGCAAAATAAAAGAACTTAGGGGATGTATGAAGTTGAAGCTCATTTATTGATACGACTATAATTAGATAAAAAGATAAAATATATACTATATGCTTGGCTATTTTGTAACGGTACATACCGGTACGGCGCACCGGCACCTTTTTGAATGTGGAAAAAAAAATATTACTTTTCTTGTATTTTAACGTTTAATATTAATAGATTTGTAGTTAAAAACTTAGGCAATTCATCACTGTGTTCCGGCACCTAATCACTGATTTCCGGCACCTGTTTTTTTTTTGTTACAGAACAGAATGTTAAAAATCGCGAATGCACAGTAAAACAATATAGATATATTCAAAAACATAGCTATGTAATATAGTGATTTTTATCTGAGTGTATCTTCTCATTTCTAGATATAATGATTATCACTGTAGCTGTGAATAATAGATGTTCAATTTTAAACTCAAGAGATAAACGAATAAATATATCTGTGAAAAATCAATAAATTCTGTAAAGTTAATTTCGCTAATTTTTACTCTATAACAAAGCAGATTAAGAATTAATTACACTTTAAAGGAAAACCATAGTAAAATTAACAACCCTCAGTTTTTTGTTTTTTAATTAGTTTTTTTTTAAATTTTGTAATCAATATTATTTATAGAAAATACTAGAAAGATATTACCCACTGCCCGCGGGCTTTAACTTGCGTGTTGCTGATGTAGTCACTGATATAGTGCATTAGAAAACATTAAAGAAAATATCAATGTTATAAGTAAAGAGAATACGTGAATTCACGTATAACAAAAATATAAATGGAGCTAAAAATTTACGCGATATTAGGAATATAGTTGCACTCATGTAAAAATGCTTTAGAAAAACAAATTTGAATGTTAATTTGATTAAAATATGAAATGAATGGACTATAATTAGTATGGTCATGTGTTAAAGCATAAAACTATCATTGCAAAGAGAAGTTCTATAATCTTAGAGTTAAATTAGGGTTTTTAGACATAGATCTAGGAATAGAGAGATGATTTACATTTCGGTAATCATGTCTAATTTAAGAATTTGCGTATTGCTAGTGTGGCCACTGATATTGATCTAGTGCATAAGAAACAATTGAAGAAAAAAATAATGTTTTAAGTAAAGTGAAGTTTCGTAACATTTCGGTCTGCGCATGCGTGACCTTTTTAATTAGATGTACGTGTTTGAATGAAAACGGCTTCTTAGTTCTATCGAACGAATGTAAAAACAATAAACAAAGAAAAAAAATTAATGTTAATTTGAGTAAAATATGAAATGAATGGACTATAATTAATATGCTTATGTGTTTAATTATAAAAATATCTTTGCGAAGGGAAGTTCTATCATCTTAGAGTTGAATTATAGTTTTAGACCTAGATCTAGAAATAGAGAGATGTGTAACATTTCGTGAAATGTCTTATGAAAGATTGTACGTCAGGAGATCGACATTCGTAGATATAAGAAACGAATTTATTAAAAAATGCTTTTAAAACACAAATTAGAAGATTAATTTTATTAAATAATGAAATCAATGGACCTTATTTTGTATTTTTAAGTGTCAAAGTAAAAAACTATAAGTGCAAAGAGTAGTTCTTAAAATTAGATCTAGATCTAAATCCTTTCGATCTTTTCTCATGTCTACATTGTAAACAAAGCCTAGATCCATTAAATAGTAAAGCTGTAATAGAGTTGGCCAACTTTATTTTTTTTTAGGGTCTTAAGTTTGTTTTAGGGCTACAATACATACACACAGGTCTAAGTTAGTACCCAAGGAACATTCCTGCCAAGTTTTATCAAGATCGGTGTAACCGTTTTGGTTGCTATACTGGGACATACATACATACATACGCCTTACTTTGTACTTTATAGATAAGATAAAGAACCACAACTCATGGGTTACTTTTTGTTTTCAAAATACAAGCATAAATGCCCCTGAATGATGTTGAATGTTTGTTTATCCATTGAGCCTTAATAGCTCCGAGGTATTTAAGGTTACTGACACTTGTCAGCTTTTCACCTCTAATACTGATATCTTTATGAGACCATATTGGCTATTGGTCCGAATTCGTTTTCGGCATTGATTTGCAGACCATATGCTGCGGAAGTCCTGTCTATGCGCTTCGCCAAGTCTGCTAATTTCTTCTGTCCATCTATGTCGTCCGCAAAGCGCAGTTCGTATTTCCTCTTCTTCCTCCAGTACTTACAGTACCTTCTTGTACATCGAGTGCTGCATTTGTTATATATTGATATGGAATTACAATTACAAACTTTGAAATTCAAATATCAGATTAGTTTAATCCATTTATAGGCTGTTATCTGTTCGCATAAAAGTATAAAGACTAAGGTTCATGTGATAGAACTAAGTTTTAACTATTTCTAAACTAATAAACATTATGCAATAGATTATTTATGACAGTTTATATTAATGTCATCTGCTTCTTTAGACAACCGTAAACGAGCAGGTAGTCATGTGGCAAGAACAACGACCGATCGCCTCTACCACTGTTTCCGAGAGTAATGTTAAGCAAATAAAAGTTTTAACTTCATCCGAGAATGAGTGTGTGAGAAATAGCGTGTACAATTATTTAAGGGGACAAAACTCAAAAATTTAGCTATATCTGTGAATACTGAAAGATTAACTTCCTTTTTTCGGTATAAAAAATAATTAAACACCATTAATTTATTAACTAATAGGTTACTATATATATGATATATTCAACTTCCACGGGAGTAATACATCATTCATAATTTTAATAATAATAATATAAATAATAATCTTTATTGTCCGTAAGGAAACTAGTGCATTATACAAAACAAAACATTATATCCTAATTTTTTTTATTCACATTCATACCCAACATTTATAACATCTACATATGAAAAATTTACATTACTCTGTTTCTCTTCAATGATTTAATTGCCAGAGGAACAAAAGAGTTATAGTGCTTATTGGTCTTTGCTATCGGTGTCTTGTATCTCCTATGTGATGGTAAAATAACAAAATCCTGACCCTAAGGGTGATTTTTTATTTCTAGAATCTTTTTAACATTTTTATGGATGTTTTTCTTAAACAGTTGCTCAAATGGGATTTGTTTTTTGCCAATGACTTTACCAGCAGCATTTAGGATTCGTTGGAGTTTTTTTTTTATTCTTATTGCTTAGATTGCCATACCAGGCAGTGATATTTAAAAGTAAAATATTGCCGATGTGAGCGTGATAAAACTTAGCCAAGGCCATTACGCTAACATTAAAAGAGGACAGTTTTCTCAGTAATCGTAATCTTTGCTGCCCTTTTTTGCTGATGTAATCAGTATTGACTGTAAAATGTACTTTTTATTGTCTAGGATAGTACCAAGGTATTTAAAAGTTTGTACTATTTCAGACAGACCGACAAGCAGACAGGCGGGGTTGATATAATCTTTGTATAAAGAAGTATTGCGAGTTTAAAAAAAAAAAACTGCGAACGTTAACAATGTTTATGTGTCGACTAATCAGTTTTTTTTTAATGCTTTTATGTTTAAAAAAAATTCAGTTCAATATCATGACTTATCAGCACTGACAGAGCAGGGTCAAAATTATATCGATATGAAACATTTTCTGGACACAGTTTCAAGGACATTCTAACTCACACACACACACACACACACCCACACACACACCCACACACACACACACACACACACACACACACCTCATCCTGTCTACAGAAGAAATAAACAAGCGTCTTTGAGCATAGCAAACACTCCGTTAAGTCCAAAATGATGGATAGTGTTATTACAATATCCTGTAATATAATACTTATTATTGAACACAGCCTCACTCTGGTTTGCGTCTCCCAGTAATGACTTGGCCAACATGAAAGCCATTCATCTTTTTTTTTTGTTTTGTTACCAACAGCATTACTTATCTGTTGTAACCATACGCTTACATCCGAGACAGACAAACATTGTCCGAAAAACAACAACAATGTTTGTTCAATTACGTCGTTATTGTATTCAGTAACCATTATAACTTTGACCTTGCTTTGTTAGCCTAGGACCTAAAGCCCTAAAGGAATCATTATTTTGAAATGTATGTAATGTAGACTAATGATCTTGTATAACCCAACCTTATTAAGCACTAGAGTCTGCACTAGACAATGATACAAAGTATTCTTTTTTTGTTAACGCCATCAATAAGTATAATAAGGATATTGTTTAGTTCAGTCGTTCTCGTGACTTAACTACTCTTTCCTTTGTTGATTAAAATTCTAGGATGAAACTTTGTATTTAGAGACAAGGCTCAACCAAGAGTCATCTAAAAAGCTTAGCTCGTTTCACCCAGTTGCAATTGTTTCTGTTAAATTCAATATTATTTTAAAAAAAAATGTTCGTGTCATTGACAATCTTGTCCACCTAATTAGAACGTTAAGATTTTGAGAAAAAAAAAGTGAAATAAATGTGTTTGGAAATTGGATAATAATAATAATAATAATAGGCTTGTCTTCGAGTCCGAAGATTAGTGAGGAATACAGTGTTTCCCGTGGCTGTGCCACTGTGGGCTGCATTTAGCTTAAAGAGTGGTATTGGTCTGCGCGAGCCAATTATCACTATAAAAATACTCAGCGCAGGCTGGAGTCAATACAGTAATTAGCCCGGAAATGGAAATTGGATACAACATAAAAAAAAAACAAACTTTAGTACTCGACTACCGCGCACTTGACTTAGACTACCCAGTACTTGACTTAGACTACCAAGAATATTAGACTACCCATTGACTTAGACTACTCAGAATTTGACTTAGACTTCCCAGCAATTAACTTAAACCACCAAAATGTGTACTTAGAGTAGTTAGAACTTGACTTAGACTACCAAGCACTTGACTTAGACTACTTAGCACTTGACTTAGACTACCAAGCACTTGACTTAGACTACCAAGCACTTGACTTAGACTACCAAGCAATTGACTTAGACTACCAAGCACTTGACTTAGACTACCAAGCACTTGACTTAGACTACCAAGCACATGACTTAGAGTGACTTAGACCGTCTAAAATTTGACCTGACTACCGAGCACCAGAAGCGTGACTGGGGGATTTTATCTTGGTCGCAGCAAAAACAAAAGACTAGTGATATAACTTTACGTGCCTAAGCAAATGTACTCTAGAACTCTATATACTTTATTTTAGGTTACAAAGTTGTTCTTTTGTTTAAAAAATCATTTGTATTTGAATAGTACTAATTTTATATTTTAGTATTAATCAGGTAAAAACGGCATTATTAGCAAAAAGAAAAAAAAATACATACATACAGACAGAAAGACGAACAGACAGGCCACACAAAACTAATAGCGTCTTTTCCCCTTTCGGGGGCCGCTAAAAATCATGGCAACGCTTAATACTGGAATCCAAGATTATTTTTCCTTGTCTTAGGAAATACGTACTGCGTCATTTTTCATTTAACTTATTTTGAGCCAGATTTTAGTTTTACTTAGCTGTACAGTACTATATAAGAGTCCAAGAAAATTTTTCATAATCAAAAGTCCAATTCCGTTATACTCTAACTCACTAATAGGAACTAAGCGCCCTCAATTGCTGGTCTTAATCGGAAAAATCCTGGAAGACAACGGCCACCCGCTCCATCATAACTACGTCAGGTCGTCGCGAAATGGGGAACTCCTGTCAATCAAGACAGGAACCGAGCTGTACAAAAACTAGTTCGAACCTTACTCGGTCAGATTTTATCAACGCCACCCTTTGATCAGGAAACAAGAAAATGACCAGGATGCCAGTGTTTAGTCGCTGAATGAACTCTTTATGTTGTGTCTGTTCTATTTATGTGTATGTTTCTGTTGTGTTGTCTTTATATGAGAGTAGTGTCTATGTAATCACAACAAATTTCCATAAGGAAAACCAGTGAATTGGCAGAATTTAAGCTTGATTAAATGCCAAACACGTAGGACGTAATCATCTTCTTTTTTTAAGCAACAATGGGTAACATAGAAGATAAGATAAGATACGGATTAATAAAGCAGTCTCAGTCTTAGTCTTAGTTGGTAGTCGAATTTCGAATAAAACAGCATGATGTTATATGGTTTCGTCTAAAGGTCTGTCACGGAAGATTGGTGATGGATGTTGAATGACGTGACATGCCGGGGATTGATTAAATCTTGAATCGAAGTAGTTGAATAAATGTAGATCTAGAAATTCACAATAAAAGATTTTCTTGTAGAAAACACAATTCAGGAACTTTATTTGAACAAAACGTAAGTACAACTTATGTACAATGGCAGATCTAACAAAATGAATAATATTACAAGGCTCCTTTGTTAATTAAACTTAGAGATCTTACAAACACGTGTGCTCAATAAGACATTTCAACATCGACTGACTTTCTCGCGCAATTTCTAGAACTCCTGGGCGGAAGTCAGGTGACTTCTTTTTTAAAACAACCAATAGAATCAAAGTTCCAACTTGTATACGTCTCTGGAGAAACCCAAGGTGACAACTCGTGTCTATGTTCCCTGATTAACTCGCGAGCCATCAAGCGAGGGTTTATATTTCCAATATACACACAATCTAAATCTATAATGGGATATGTGACAAGGTCTAACAGAGGAACATGTTCCAATGATGTTAAGTCTCTAATTTAATTAACTTGCATAGTACAATATGCTAGATTAAACTAACGAATAGATATCATAAACAATGACATTATATAATAGAATGGACACTCTTTTTACATCTGCGTAACAATCAATAAAAGAAGTTCATTAGATCACTGTATTGGTTTAAAAAAAAAGAACAAACGAGAGTGTTTTTGTGAAATGTTTTGAGAAAGTTAGGGGGGGGATAACAGCCTGAGTTTATCGCACCGCGTGAACCCGATCATAGTGAGCCACTGCCCAGAATTTGAGTTAGACTGCCAAGAACCTGAATAAACTAACCAGCATTTTTATTTGAGCGGGCACTTGACTCGGTTAAGACACCCTAAAACGTAATTTAGCCTAACACGCCTCACTTCAGCTAGGGGTCGTTCGTAAATGATGTCACTCTCTAGGGGATGGGGGGTTGAGAAAATGTGGACCTCACAAATTTAAAATTCAGACAAAAAGCACAAATAAATTTTTTTTTTTTAAAAAGACAACGAAGTCCTTGTAGTTTTGGGAAACGCAGGTGAGGATAGTGTGGAATTGGTAGATGAAGATCTAATTGAAGACAATTTAATTTTCGAGTCAGCTCCTCAAGCAGAAGAAAAAAAATCTTCCAGTGTATACTATCGATGAGCACATGAAACCTCTTTGGGAAAAAAATTGATGAGAAATAAATAATTTGAAATAAATATTTTTTTTTTATTTTGTGACGTGACGCAGAGGGGAGAGGGGGGGGGTCTGAGAATTTGTAAAACTTTGTGACAAGGGGGAGGGGGGGGTCAAACAAGATTTTTTTTTTCGTGACATCATTTACGAAGACCCCTTATGTGCTTAGATAATTTGACTCTGCTATTAAATATTTATATTTATTTTAAGTTTTTCGGACTAAGACTAGCAGAAAGTGAATGAAAAATAAAAAGCATTTTGAATTAGAAAAAAAACGTGTATAATTTAAAGGCAAAGGAAACGCAATGAACCGTGACCAATCGTTATAGAAGGCCTGAACACTGACCTACAACGTCACACCTTGTGGGCTGTTTAGACCAATAGCTCGATGCCATGTTGCAGCTCTGTAGGACGTGGCGAGAAGCTATTGGTTTCAATTGCACACAGGGTGTGACGTTGTAGGTCAGTGTTGATGACTTGTATAATGAATGGTGTCAATTGAACCCACTCTGATGATTATTCAATAAATTTATATAACACTAATCATCTACATCTACGCATGTAGTTGTCTTCTAGGGCATAGGCCCCTAACCAGCTTCCTCCAGGCATCTCAGTTCTGGGCAAGTCTCACCAACTGTCCTCTTTGCATCTGCTTCTGAATCACGGAGCCATGTATTCCTGGGCCGTTCATTCTTCCTCTGTCCTCGGGCGTTCCTGGTGAGGGCTTGTCTTTTAATTAATCACCTTCTCGCGATTGTGTCGGAAATATTTTTTTTTTGGTCTGTTTAAAGTCTGCATACACAAATAGTATTTTAGAGCGTGTTGACTTTTTATAATTAATAGCCACATTTGGCCAGATATGTTTAGCTATTTTAATCCTTTTTAAAAATAGTTTTCAAATAAAAGCGCCCCTGCCGGAAAATGCGCTTTCTAGATTATTACTAAATTACTAGATTTACTAAAGAGCGGGACTTGATAGGGAACGATGGTGCAGCTGCATAGGGACTCTACACTAAAAGGATTCCCTAACCCAACATGTCAATATAAATTTAAATTAAAATTAAATATTAAATATAAGAAAATAAGTGAAAAGAAATTAAATTGACAATTATACTGTTTATTTCTTCACTAAAATCGACACCAATAATTTGGAGAAAGAATGACTGAATAGATTCACATGGTGAGCAAGCATAAAGGAATAATCTTAATTTGTGGATGATACACGTACCGGAAGTAGAAAGGAAAGCGAAAATTCTGCGGCGTCTTGTGACCACAGCTGTGTATCAAGGATTAATTTCCTTTGTAATTTTGAAGAGTAGCCAATGGAAAACTAGAAAACAAATTACTATATGCTACTTGATAATATATTTATCAAGCGTATTTATATTGATGCTCGAAAAGAGTAGGTGACTTAACGATGATTCTGCCCAGTACCTCCATTTAGTAAAATCCGGTACTAAATAGGAAAATGGCTTATCTGACTAAAACCTATGGTAAAAGGTTACTTGAGGAGATTCTTTGCTTTTGTATACAATTGTCTTTCGTGCCATTACAAGACTAGTTTTACTTATCCTCCAGGTGATGAAGGCATGCAAGGTGAGGTAGTGGATGACAGGAAGGAAGTCGTGGTCCAGTGGCCCACACAGAGTGTTGCCTTCAACCGTATTGGGGAAGATGGACTAGAACTTTTGAAATGCGTCATCCCAGCCAATGGAGTCAGTTACTACAAGAGTCACTTACCAATTCTTGGTACGTCCTCACATTCATCTACTTAGTACGTCCTTATTCATCTCTGCTTACTCTAGTCTAACATCAACATAGTGCGTTCTCAGATACTCCTATTTGGTACGTAATCTGGCAACATTACTACGTACATCCTCACTTACCTCAATTTCGTACTTTGTCACTTACCCCTATTTGATACTTTTGTCACTTACCTCAATTTCGTACTTTGTCACTTACCCCTATTTGG
>JADKLZ010000166.1:26479223-26491172 GCA_021533235.1 Biomphalaria straminea
TTTTTTGAAGAGTCACTCCCGTCCACATCTATTGCTGGTTAATGTGGCATTCGCTTTGGTGGTAGAGGAGCTGACTATTTTCCATGTTTTTCCGTATAGAGATTTAATTTTAACATATTTACCTTATAGTATTAATATAAAAGCCTAGATAAATAAGTTCTGATCTTCCCTAGACTTGACTTGTAAATATAAGGTATTACTTTGGCAAGAAACATCTGGGATGGCCAGATCATTGACTAAACTTTCAAACTTTTTTTTGTGTAGACCACGTCCGGTTGTCAGGCCACCATACGTAAAGGATGTCGAGTGGTCAGAGGTCCAGACTGGAAGTGGGCAGAACAAGATGGAGGCGAGGGTCATACTGGAACAATCCTACAACACACCCCTCAAAAGAAACACGTCATCGTTGTCTGGGACTCTGGGGAGTGCTGCGAGTACAGGGTGGGTGAAAGGGAACGTTTTGATCTGCGCCTACTGGATTCCGCCCCTGCTGGTAAGGAGTTTTATTATGTCCCTGCATTGCATTGGTCTTCATGTAGTTTTGGTTGAAAATATTGTACAAAGTGAAAATAGTAAATATTACGTATACATCGATGATTTATACAAAGTAAGAAACAATGTTGTTGTTTTTTTCAAATAGTGTATCATACTTTGTAAAGAGAGAGAGAGAGAGAGAGAGGCAGGGAGAGGGAGAAGAGGTGTGATAGAGAGAGTAAGGAGAGAGAAAGGGAAATAAAAAGAGATAGAAAGAGTGAGCGAGGAGGATGGAGGAAGAGAGAGAGAGAGAGGGAAGGAAATAAAGAAAGAGAGAGATAGGGGAGGAAGGAAAAAAAAGAGGTAGGATTATAGGAGAGAGAGAGTGAACGAGAGAGAGAGAGAGGGAGAGATACGTTATTTGCTTGTATCACTTGTCTGTTTCACCAAAGTCATGCCTTGTTCTTTGCTAATATGACTAGTGTATCACGAGCATTAATTCTTGTTCTTGTATAATTTGTCTATTCACTAAAATTACTTCATTTGTTAATATCACGTGACTGTCCCACCATTACACGCCTTGTTTGTATCATTTGTATATTTCACTAGTGTTATTTCTCTTGATGCACAAATCCATTGTATTGACATTACTTCCCTTGCTAAGTCTCACATGACTATTTTATTGACATTACTTCCCTTGCCAAGTCTCACACGACTATTTTATTGGCATTACTTCTCTTGCTAAGTCTCACATGACTATTTTATGACATTACTTCCCTTGCCAAGTCTCACACGACTATTTTATTGGCATTACTTCCCTTGCCAAGTCTCACACGACTATTTTATTGGCATTACTTCCCTTGCTTAAGTCTCACATCACTATTTTATTGACATTACTTCCCTTGCAAGGTGTCAGGCACATCAACGCCAAGTGCAGTGAGTGTCAACAAGCGCCTCTATTCGGTCTACGCTGGCAATGCTCAGAGTGTCAAGGCTATGATCTCTGCTCTCTATGCTACCACTCCGATAAACACGAGCTGTCACATTCATTCTTGAGAAGAGACAAGGAGATCTCCAGACCGTACGTCAACTGATGATTTCTTACTCGATTAATGTTGTATAGTAGTAAAATTTATATTACAGACCCCGCGATCTATGGGGCAGATAATGCAATATACTAGCGGTTATCAACCTTTATTGTTCGGCGACCGCCTGATACGATTTTACACTAGGCGGCGACCCTCAGCCGTAAATTTATTTCGTTCGTATGCCTAGGTAGACCACAAATGTGATTTCGCTAATGTTATAAGATCATAATCAAGTTTTAAATGTATATATCTGACATCCATCATGTATTTACATACCAAAAGCTTTATACACTCCTACTTAGTGTAAAGTGATTTTGTGCTTAAAAAAAGTTTACCTTTAATGCATAACATCTATGGTACAAACGTGATTGTTGTAACACTTAAAGAAATCATATGACAAGAAAAACTTCTAATGAAAAATAGACAAAAAGAAAAACAAAACCAAACACGAAATTTGCTGTGGTTAAGGCGCCTGCTATCAAATGGTAATTCCACACCCCAATATGTCGCGATCTACAGGTTGAGAGCCCCTGTCTTATAGTATAGTTCTAAAAAGGTTGTCTTTGCCGGAAGTGGTAATGGATTTAAGCACCCCACTACATATAAAATGCTTCCTAATAATATTAGTCTCAAATAGCCTCTGACAACAGTCCAACTTCTGGTCTTCATGTGTGGCTCAGATATTGAGTCCGGCGGAACTGTTTTCAGTAACATGAAAAAGGTGTAAAGACGATGAACTGGCGCCCTAAACGAGTAAGCTTATTGCAGGAAGGGGCTCGTTAATAATGGCTTGGTATCCACATAGAAGGCGAAAAACCTTTGCTGCATTGCAGCTATATCCAATTGTGGAAAAGGCTTCTGGAAACGCTTTCTGTATATTATTATACTCATTAGAAGCATTACGTTTGTGGGTGAAGATCGTAGAGAAACGACAACCTACGATAAATAATTATTGAAATAAAATTAAAATAAGTTTGCGTAATTTTATTAATAATATTTAATTATAATGTCGAAAATGTGGAAACGCTGATGAATCAATTGAAACTTAATGACAGGATGTTCAGCGTTACCAGAGTCTTCCTAACTTGGACACCAAAAACAAGTAGAGTAATGAATACATCAACATCTGGCTTTGAAACAATCTGATCGAGACACAAAAATACTCCTTCTTACTAAAGATATTTGCCATAGGAGAGCCTAGAGTTAAACGATTACCTAGCATAAACAATATCATCTACAATTACAACAACCCAAGATCTTTAGAAAAAAACACAATAAACTTACCCACTAAAAGTGGATAGATAACAAATGTCTTTTTAACATCTGATATTAGACCAAACAGTACTTCAGTAAATGACATGACCTCCTCTTACGAGTTACAAGCTACTTGCCTTCTTTATACACACAAAATACTGGTTATTCTAGTACAACTAAAATATTAAGAAGTCATACACAACATAGGTCAATTGGAGCCATCCAGACAAACAGTCAATAAGTATGAAGATATTGACAACATGTCAACATCGCCGTACCAATATCCCACAATATAAGAAAAAACATAAATTGATGTTTAGAGATTAATTGACTATGGAGAAATAAACCATGTTGTTATATCAACCGAGGGGATAATGACGACTTACGTCGCAAACACATTCGAAGCTCAATCATGGAAGTGGAATTAATTTCCATAGTAATAATAGCAGTTCTACCTTTTAATGAGTATTTCAAATACTTACTATTTACTGAAGTTACCTATAGGCACCATTTGCAATAGCTTAGAACTTAGGACCTCCCCCTCCCCCCCAAAAAATAAAATGGTACAAGAAAGAGCAAATCAATCAAATTGCTTAATTTTTATTTTACAACTTTGCTTAAGGCCTTATCAAATCTAAATACCTTATTACAATTAAGAAATGATAAAATTATGTTTCATATAATATGGACTCTTGACTATTTCGACATTAAAAAACACTTTAAAACACGTTCCATTATAAGACCTTGTCAATGACCTTGTGCTTTTTCCTCAGTGTACCAGTTCCTGCTCGCTTGAACAGTGAGAAGATTGCAGTGGTTGGCATGGCCCCAGGTGCTAAGGTTCAACGTGGAAGATTCTGGAAATCTGGCAACATTGATGGTAAGTGGAAACATTGTGATAGCTTTGAAGTACAGTGCCCCTTTACATACCTTGAGATCTTAAGGGCTGATTATGGTATGTTTTTATAGTTCCCCGTTCAGACCTTGTGGTCCATATGGCAGATGAAGTAAAGTTCATCTGATTCTGTGGCCTACGGTTAACAAGGATATCCACGAAGATCGACCATCTTAGCTTTCCTTAACTAATACCATGTACCCATTAGAGTTGGGTGGACTCAAGGGTATTCCAAAAGTCCCGAAATTCACAATCTAATTCTTGACCAAGATTCAAACCCGGGACCCTCTAGTTCGGTAGCCAACAGCATATGACTAACTAATACCATGTACCCATTAGATTTGGGTGGACGCAGTATTCTACTAAACGTCCCAAGATTCAAATTCTAATTCTTGACCAAGATTCAAACCCGGGACCCCTTGTTTGGAATCCAAGTGCTTATGACTCAGCCACTACAATCCTTGTGACAACTTAATAAACTAAACTGCATGTAGCACTCGGAGATATCAAGGTCAAGGTTTCCTTAAAACAGTGAATCTCACAAATTTTACTTAATGGAACACTTCGCGCATTGTATTTAGCTGAACACTTCGCACATTTTGAGTATTTAGCGGAACACTTTACATATTTTGAGTATTTAGCAGAACACTTTACATATTTTGAGTATTTATCGGAACACTTTACATATTTTGAGTATTTAGCGAAACACTTCACACATTTTGAGTATTTAGCTGAACACTTCGCACATTTTGAGTATTTAGCGAAACACTTCACACATTTTGAGTATTTAGCGGAACACTTCACACATTTTTAGTATTTAGCGGAACACTTTACACATTTTCAGTATTTAGCGGAACACGTCGCACACTTTGAGTATTAAGCAGATTATTTTAGCACATTTTCAGTTTTTAGCGGAACACTTCGCACATTTTGAGTATTTAGCGGAACACTTTACATATTTTGAGTATTTAGCGGAATACGTCGCACATTTTGAGTATTTAGCTTATTGGGTTATCTTCTAGAGACGTCAATTCACGTGGTTGCCTACAAGTTAATTATTCCCGTAGCTCGCGGATTACCTATTCAGACCTAACGGAACACTAGGGTTCCGGAGAACAGTTTGGGAAGCACTGCCTTAACAAATTCATACATTAGAAACGATAGAAAAAAAAAAGCCTCAGCACAAGAGTGTAACAATTATCTCTTCTCCTAGCAGTTTAAAGACATACACAATTACTAATTATTTAGTCGTACATTTTCCCAACGATGATACAAACTGCTCGTGAAAAGTACACCAAAAAAAAAAAAAAAAAGAGGAAATCAATCACTGTCAATTTTTTTTTTTTTTTTTTTACAATTTTACAATATTTATTTTTGTATTTATTTAGTTACTTTTTTTTGGTTCCGCCAAGGATTCTATTAAGATAACATTTTGTTTTAAAACGTGTCTCTGTTTTTAGTTGGACATAATCCGTTAGAAGCAAGCTTTTGTTTTAATTAGACAGGAAATACAATGTAAAATGTCGCATGTTTAGAATAGCAAACGGCTGGTTTATTTGTTTTCCAAATCTTGGCTAATCAGCTTTTGTTTTTAAACCAATAAACTGGAGAAAGTAAAAACAAAAAACAAAACAAAAAAAATAAACAGAAAAAAAAAAAGATGACGAGTAAAATGTCACAATATGAATAATAGAGCAAATAATTACATTTAGAATTATTCACGACCTACTTTCAAAACTAGGTCAGTGTGCATAAAAAAAACTCTATGTCAACGAGCAAGATAATGTTTCATAGTTCGTGACTAAAACAAACTCTTATAAAAGTAGATATCTAATTGTTACACTTTATATTTTGTTCTGTTCGCCTGAACATCACCTCCTGATACGTCATTTTTATGGAGATACTAGACAGATATTACCCGATGCCCGCGGGTCTTAACTTGCTTATCGCTGATGTAGTCATTGATATAGTGCATTAGAAACAATTAAAGAAAATAATAATGTTATAAGTAAAGCGAATGATTGAATTCATGAATGATGAATAAAAAATTCTATGAATGGAGCTAAAAATAGCTAATTGACTTAATTTACTGCGATATTAAGAATAGAGTTGCATTCATGTAAAATGCTTTAGTAAAACAAATTTGAATGTTAATTTGATTAATATGAAATAAATGGACTATAATTAGTATGATCATGTGCTAAAGCATAACACCGTCTTTGCGAAGAGAAAATCTATAATCTTAGAGTTAATTTCATGTTTTAGATCTAGATCTAGTTCTAGATTTAGGAATAGAGCGATGAGTTACCTTTCGTAATCATGTCTAATGAACGAATGTGATTTAAGGATATCTACATTTGCGGATACAAAGAACGAATTTATGTAAAAATGATTTTAAAACACAAATTAGAAGATTAATTTTATTAAATAATGAAATCAATGGACCTTCTTTTCTATATGTAAGAGTCAAAGTAAAAAACTATAAGTGCAAAGTGTAGTTCTTAAAATTAGATCTAGATCTAAATCCTTTCGATCTTTTCTTATGTCAACATTGTAAACAAAGCCTAGATGCATAAAATTCCATATCTGTAATAGAGCTGGTCAACTTTAATTTTTTTAGGGTCTTAAGTTTGTTTTAGGGCTACAATACATACACTACGGTCTAAGTTAGTACCCAAGGAGCATTTCTGCCAAGTTTTATCAAGATTGGATATGGAGATATGTGTGCTAGAGAGACATTACTCACAAGTTTTCTCAAAGAGTTTGAGATAGAGAGATTCCCAAAACAATGATAGATAGATAGACAGACAGACAAATAACCAACACGGTAACCTTTCTGCTAACGAAGAGTCTATGAACATGTAAGATTGTATAAGTTATCTATTGTTTCTAGTTCATTTTGTTTTCACTTAGCCTTAGACAGCACCCTAATATAAAGGGGATTAATTCAGCTTATACCACCACTTCAGTCAAGTACCATTTTCCCCTTGGAACGGTGGCTTAGTTAGATTATACCTTAACCACCACTTCAGTGAAGTACAATTTCTTTCCCTTGTTCGAGATAAACAAAGTAATGTATTACCAATAGTTTATTAACTAATTAGTTAATTGTTTGATTCTTGTGTTGTCAGTAAAAGAAATAATTGTGTCGAAGTTCAGCTTGATCATGATCCGAGATTGGGTGTTGGAGAAATAACGTGAACAAACTTTTGGCCAGACTGACAGACACACAGACAGTCAGCCAATCAGACAGACATTTGGAGAGAGTTGATATAAGCTATGTAATAAAATATTCAGGAAGACATAAAGATAAAAGTACATTCCTTGTTCCATATGCTAGGATAAAGATTTGCAAATACTTCTTCTTCCTTAATGCTATTAGATCATGGAATGGGTTGCCTGAGTCAGCCAAAAAACATTGACTTGGGAGATTTTAAATCATTAACATACTTGACTAGATTGACCTAGGGCAGGGGTCGGCAACCTTTTGAGTCGAAAGAGCCAAAAATTACAAGTTGCACAATTTTAGAGTTTTAAAGAGCCGCACTTTTTTTCTTGCAACAATAAATAGTACTTGTACATTTTTTTACTAAACAAAATAAGTTTATTGAAATATAAGTATTTATCACAACAAATTAAATAATATATATAAGTAATTCGTGTCAACAGTAGCTCTGATTTTATTGCGATACTGCTTTAGACATTAAAATCGAAGTGACTTAACTCTCAATATCTTATGCGAAAAGAATTAATGTTTCTTCAAAACAAACCAATCAATTCTTCTACCAAAACATAGGATTGATTTCCCTGTCCTTGCAGTTTTAGTTTCAGATCATTTAATTTCTCTTTTATATCAACCATAAAATAAAATGTTTGCAAATATTTGTCGTTTTCTAATACATGGAGATTAATGCCCTTATCATTTAGGAATGTATTTATTACATTCAAGCAAAAAGCAAAACGTCTCAACACTCCTATGGCAAGCTATCGTACTTTATTAGGAAGAAGGAACTCAGTCTACATTTTGTTTAAGAATTCTTTAATTTGACGATGGTGGATTGCTTTGGAAAAGTTGCTGTTAAAAATATTGATTGCCGAATTCATTACCTCAACTATTTTTGGTTCGAATCTTTTTGGGTACATAGTGCTTTTTGGGTGTACTATTCAGTGAAACGTAAGAATTTCATGGTTTATTTTGTTATGAGGAATCGTTGTTACCCTTTATTTTTTCCAGTCATATTTCTGGCTCTATCAGTTGCTATTGAAATGATTTTATTTAAATTGATCTTATCGTTTTCAATGTACGATAAATACTATATCATTCCATCCAGTTTGTCCCGAGGTAGCGATCCTTTAAGTTATTCTTTGGACCATAAGAAGACATATAACTGACTAATGAGCAACTTGTGCCGTGTCTTTGATTATTTTTCAAGATTTTTGTTTTGTTTTTGAAATCGCGAAACAGTTCTTCAGATGCACGTAGGAAGCAGTCTTTGACATACTCACCATCTTTAAATGGTTTGCCTTTTTGTGCAATTTCTAGTGGTACCACAAAGGTTGCCCGATTAGTATTACTTGTAGAATGCATATAAGATTGAGAAGATAATCGCTTAATATCAGGTAGCCGAGCTTTGCTCGGTTAAATAATTTAATATCAGGTGGCCGAGCCTTGCTCGGTTAAATAATTTATACTAAGAAAGGTAATATACTACTGCTACTGGTGCTACAGCCCATGGAAAGATATGGCCTGCTCTTACACATCCCTCCATTCATATATCTCCTGGACCTTTCGTCACCACGCCCTAACGGTAACCCCAAGTTTAGATATCTTGTTCAGTGTGAGAAAGTAAGGAGCAGTAGAGCAGCTGTGTAATCACCATTTCCTTTGTTTTGGTACGGGACATTAGACACTGAAGCATGAACACATGGTCATAATTTTACCAGCAAAATTATAATTATAATAAGGCTTGACATCAAATCCGAAGGAATCTACACCGCTCTACGCAATTAAAGTGTAAACAATTTATTATTTATTTATTAAGCACTTAAAACGCAATAATTAATCATACATCGGTACATTTAATTTCATTACTTTCCTTCCAAAGTTCTATAATAAATCAATCTTCAATAAGATGGTGCGCAAATGTTTAATTAGGTCCATTGATACTTTAAAACTCGTTCTTGTTTGCATTGTAGTAAGGTAAGCATATTGACGTAAGCAGCGTTTTTCCCGTTTTCGTCATGGAAAACTTTCATTCATAAATTTTCCATTTCATTCATAAAGTATTCTGACCAAAATTAAATTGAGACATTTTCATATCGAAATAACGGTCGAACTCGAGTTTTCCCGATGTGGCCAATGAGTTCAGAATTTTTTTCTCACTAATACGCACATACCTTGAAATTTTAAAGAAAATCGTTAGAGCCGTTTTCGAAATAAAATTTATAAATAAATAAATAAATATATATATATATATATACAAGAATTGCTCGCTTAAGAGTATAGGATAACTCATTTACTTGAAACAAAAAAATTACGTCACAGCCACAGCACGCAGTCTTGCTTCGAAAGCGAATTTAAACCTACATAGAAACATTCGACGAGGCGTCCATTCGAGAGCTTCTGACGGACTGACAACATTGACGACGCGTGTATTGGGGGAGGGGTGTGATGAAAAACGAGTACAAGTGACTGAGAGATAGAATCTGTGCCTAACCCTCTTTAAACTATTCGGAACTACTTTAAAAAATGTTTCGATAAAATTAATAATATTTGCGTCTAGAACTAAAGACCCTAGGGACACGCTTAGGACGTAATCATCTTATTTTTTGAAGTAGATGATCACGTTTTATAAGATAAGAATAAATTACACACATTATAATTTCAAAGAATATTTAACTAACATCACGATCATTTGTAATGATTCTTTATTCGCAGGCGGTGCTGACAAAGTAGGTCAAGTTGTTGCCATCAAGAAGTGGAATCCAGAAAGCCGCAGAAGTAGAGTGGACGTTCTTTGGCCAGGGCCATTGACCACACCAGTGGCCCATCGCTACGGACACAGAGGGAAAGTAGAATTGAAATGCATCACATCAGCACCGGGAGGAAGCTACTACAGAGACCATCTACCTGTGCTGGGTAGATATTTTTGTTTTGAATAGTTCTATCCCTTTAGTGTCCAAAGCGTCCGCTTGGTGGCGTTTTAGGCGTTTTGCCTGCTTTCACGACGCTCCCTATTTCGAATCCAGCCTGCAGTTCTTATGGCGGAATTTGCTAGAATGTAAACATCGTCAGCTCTGTAGGGACGTCTTGAGAGTAGAAAACAAAAGCTACTGGAGGAGTTCCAATTTTATTCATTGTTTTGAACAAAAGGAGGCGCGGTGGCTGAGTGTTAGAACCCTCGGATTCCAAAATGAGGGGTCCCGGAATCGAATCCTGATGAAGACAGCGAATTTTATTTTCGTGATCTTTAGGGCGCCTCTGATTTCACCAATTTTAGTGGGTACCTGACATTAGTTGGGGAAAAGAAAAGTCGGTTGGTCTTTGTGCTGGTCACATGACACCCTCGTTAGCCGTCGACCACATAAACAAAAGAAATGAACATCACCTGCCCCATAGATCGCAAGGTCTAAAATGGGTGCCATGACTACAATGAATATAAAATATATATAGTTCGTCCATCGTGGCTCGATGATGACCACTTTGTCATCCAGTGGGCTGAGTGCTTTGCAATGGGGTTTTGTGCCTCCTCATGTGGCTGGTGAGACCTATGCGAGCCCGGAATGTTCGGCCGCACTCTGGGCAGGTAATTCCAGCTGGAGCTAGTGTCGTTTGCCTTGCTTTCCTTCTCTGGCGTTTTTCTTTCGCAAGCGTTGTTCTTTTTTCCTCAGCAACCTGTGCGCCGGATCTCACAGCGCGGCGCCATGATACTCTGTCATGTGCCTCTGTCTCCCAGGTGCCTGGGTCAATGTTGAACTCCTTTAGAGAAGCTTTGAGGGTGTCTTTGTAGCGAGCGCTTGCCTTCTCTTAATTGGCCATACATGAGACGTTTTGGGATGCGGTGGTCCTCCATCCTGCACACGTGTCCTGCCCATCGCAGCTGAGCTAGATCTAAAGCCTTTCATGACCTAGCAGTACAGCAAATGTGGAATGTAGAACTAGGCTTCGATAGTTTTTTTTTTGTTCTTTTACTTTCCTCTCCAGGCCAAAAAGAAAGCGTGGCCCCTAAGTTCAAATCTGGAGATAAAGTCAACACGCTGCTTGAAGAGGAAGAGATTCAAAGACTTCAGGAAGATCACGGGGGCTGGACGGATCAGATGGAAACTGTAAGCTTTACACAATTTAAGTCATTAATTCCTGTTAGTTGTTATACTATATAAACCAATTAAATATGTGATCACAGCTAGGATAGTTCTATGTATTGTTCCTATAGTGTCTGTTTGCCATTCTAAATGTACTGTTTCTGTAGACTTTTTTGTTGCCAAGCTTATATCACTGTCTTTTTAAAATCGTATGCATTATTTCTTACACGTTGCACTATTCATTCAAGCTGTATTCTGATTCTTCCTAGGTGTTAAGGATAGTGCATTATTATACATGGACTTTTGTATAGATCTACATTTCTAATCACGAAATATAATGTGGCTGTTGTGCTACCAATGGTATACTGTACTTACAGGCTTTCATGACTTTTTATCATTCTCAATGTATTGTTTCTGTAAGCAATCTTGCAACAAAGCTCATAACAACTCACTGTCTGTCTTTTAAATGCCATTTCTCCTACTTCTTATTCTTGCCTCAAGTTGAAACTTTGCACAAGTATATATTGTTGATAACATGGCATGAATCAACAAAAAACACAATAACCAATTAGTTAATTAATTAGTGTCAATTAATTTATTTTGTTTTATGTAGGCAAAGGCATCTTGTATAAATGATAGAAATGGCAGTGATGGACATGTTCATAGTCTTCTATAATATTTAGCCTGAGGAAATAGCCTCCTAATATCCTGACTACTTACAAAGATAATAGTTTGCGAATTAGCGTCTTTAGAGCCTTTCCTTGAAGTAATCAACACAGCTCATTATAATTATATCACTAGCGAATGGGGTTAAAAAGTTACTGAATTTAAAACAACTTTAGTTTGTTCGATTGATTATTTCTCTTCCTATTCTGGAGAAAAAAACATAAGCTCATGTAATGTACAAGTCTTAGCTCATGTAATGTACAAGTCTTA
>JADKLZ010000166.1:26491182-26506667 GCA_021533235.1 Biomphalaria straminea
AGCTCATGTAATGTACAAGTCTTAGCTCATGTAATGTACAAGTCTTATTACAATAATCTCTATTTCACACTTTTTTCCGTTTATCGTGCGATGTGTTTTGAAAATAAAAAATCGGAACATAGCTTTGAGATTCTAATTCCAAGAACAACATTTATGATCGTTTTCTAGTTTTTGTTCCCATTTTAAAAGCACATTTTTTTTTATCCAGATCATTATTGTTCACTAGACATAAAAAAAAAAAAAATAAAAACATGCAAAGTATATAAAATGTTTTTTTTTTAAGAAACAAAGCTTATCTGAAGGGTAAGAACTTCTCCCTTAAAGCTCCATAAGCCAATAAAGACAATAATAAGGCTTGTCTTTAAGTCCGAAGATTAATTTGGAATACAGTATTTTTCGGGGCTACACAGCCCCTGTTTTGACCTATATATTTTGTCACATCCAAGGCAAGCATAACCATTGTCCGCCGGTGGCCGATTGAAATTTTCTTCTCGCCGTTAGCGTCTGTCCTCGGCAACGGATTTCTTTTGGTCTCAAATCTGTATCCCGCGGTCTTTATGAGTGACCTCATCTATCTCGTTCTGAGGCCGCATGCAAACCAGGTGCTCTCTTCTATATCAGCTAAGGAAAGTTGGCACCTAAGCTTACATATTTCCCTTTTTCGATATTACAAAAAAAAAATTAATTAATTGACTAATTGAGACATTTTGTTTATTGATTTATGTTTTGTTAGGTACAATGAATAATGTTTGAAACATCAACGTGATAGGAGAATACGTGAGGCAGAAACAGCGTTAACAATTATTTATAGGGAAAAACAAAACAAATGTAACCATATCTGTGAATACTGAAGTATAAGTTTCTCTTTGTGATATCAAGGAAAGTATTGAATTAACAGTAAATAGTTGTCTAATTGGTTACTTTTTATAATGATTCATGTTTTGTCAATGTTAATGAATAATCGTTCGAAGTTTTAACTTGAGTGTGGGATAAAACTAACGTATACACACATTTTAACCAGACAGACAGATAGACTAAAAAAACAGACAAACATAATATGTTGATAGAAGATTATTTAAAAATAGCTCATTTTAAGTGTCATTGTATCAATTGGTTTGTATCATTGATGTCATGAAATTTAAATAGATATAAATTACCATTTCGTACCAATTTGTTTTTGTTTAGCTCAATGTAATGCTTTTCTCAACGCTCTATGAACCTCTCACTTGTCTGGGCAAGTTGGTTTATTAAGCGAAAGGGAAATTGGTATTCAGGGCTCCGAGTGTCGGAAGATTTCTAGCTGTTCATATCCAAAAGTTGCTTTGGTTTAAAAACAAAAAACTCTCCTCCACTTCTAATTTACATATTTCTTTATATAAACCTTTCTCCGAGGGTGCCACAATAAGTGTCATAATATACAACGTACACCAGATGTTGCCCTTACTTGAAATAACAAGTAACTAGATATAGCGTTCATTCGTGTCATTTAAAATTAGCACGCACTCATCAGGACGCCAGAGATTAATCATCTCTTAGCCAAGGGTCAACTCTGGTGGCTAAACTAGCAGGCAGTCATGTTTTTACCAAGCTTATATTAACTCCGTCTGTCTATTTGTCCGGAGTGTTTTATACGGCCCACCGGAGTATTTTATACGGCCCGCCGGAGTGTTTTATACGGCCCGCCGGAGTGTTTAATACGGCCTGCGGACACCTACAGAAATCAGGTGTGCCTACAGATTATACATATAAAAATGAAAAGGTATTAAAAATAAATACATTTATATATCTCTAGAAACTACTGAAACTTGTGATTCTTATCACTCATGATGAGGAGGCAAGAAAGATTGACTCTATACGTCATTCTAAAAGAAGTAAACGAAGATTGTTCTCATTGGCAATATTTCGAAACATTCAGTCAAAGAACTCTGTGCTATGAAGAACTGTGCTGAAATAGTTGGGTTGTCTTGGAGCAAGATTACGAGTGTAACAACTTATGGAACCCGTGATTAGAGTGACAATTGTTTTAAAAACAAAATAAAGAACAATATCCTAAAGATAAACTCTAAACGGGAAAGCGTACACAAAGCTGCTTTGAATGTTAAACAAATTTTTGACTTAATTATCTCAGTGATCCAACTTATCAGAGGGTTCAAACCCCAGGCAGTTCCGAGAAGTACTTGTAGATTTGGAAACAAAACATTCCGATGTTCGTACCACTGTAGTGTTCAATGGCTTAGCATGGAAAATATACTGAGAAGAATATGGAATCTCAAGGAAGAAACTGTTATTCTTAGAAAATCTTTGACTTTGACTTTCTT
The DNA here is from genome assembly GCA_021533235.1 of Biomphalaria straminea. Lineage (NCBI taxonomy): Eukaryota > Metazoa > Mollusca > Gastropoda > Planorbidae > Biomphalaria > Biomphalaria straminea. Next base: position 26,493,501 of record JADKLZ010000166.1, read on the forward strand.
ATTAATATTTCTATTGTATATGCGACCCTCCATTCCCAGAATTTTCTTTAATTTGGCCCTCGGTAGAAAAAGGTTGCCCAGCGCTGGTCTCCCTGTATTACGGACCAAAAAGGCAATGGTGGACTGCATCTGAGTTAGTTTGATAACACAAACTCTCTTTGTATTCCTAGTTTTTAAAATATATTCTGTTTCTTTCTTCTGGCTTCAGCACAGGAAAAAAATTGGGACGGTCGTTAAAATTGATGACTACGGTGTGGTGACAGTTCATTATGATGATGGAGTTAGACTAATGTACAATCAGGATGTCTTAAATCAGGTTGGTTTTAAAACTACTTCTTTTTGCTGACGCTTTCATGGTATCAGACGTGAATTTGGTTGAAGAAGACAACATTATGCTAACTTCGTACATTAAATCTTTGAGTTTTAAGGCATTAAAGGTTTTTTTTTGTGTTTTTTTTTACCTTGAGCATTGAATAGTTGTAAAATGGTGAATTTTTTATTAAAAAAACACAAACAAACAACTGTACAAAATTTATTTTTATTTTAAGAGATCTAAACGGGACGGACGGACGGACGGACAGATCATACAAAACTGATATCAGTTATTCGCCATATGGGGCCTCTAAAACCTACATCATAGAGATGTGAAATTTATAATAAAAGAAAATTATAATTAAACTTCAGTTACACCATTAGAAAGATGCCAAATGTAGAGACACTTCAGTACCGAAAGTTAAAAAGTAAAATAGTAATAATACGTAAGTGCCATAAGACATTAAGATTAAGATGTTACAAATACAAAAGATAAACGAAATAAAATACCCAGAATAACACACAAAGACGCACTCCTTATTTAATATTCTAGAATTATTTTATAAAAGTGCATCTTCTCAGTGCAATTAGAGCACGATCGGGTTGCGTGAATCAGCCAGGAAACCCAATTACTTGGAAGAGTTTTAGTCTTCAATAGCATGACTAGGTTAGCCCATGAATACGCGTAGGGAGTTATCTTCTCTTTTGAAGGAGCATCTGCAATTTATAAGAAAATAAAATAAAAGGTTTCACAAATTCGCTATTTATTATTTAATATAGTGTTAAAAATTACACGTGTGTTTGATTTAACATCTAAGGTATCTTATAACTTGTTCAAATGTCGATTTTTTTGTATTTTTTTCAGATCTGGTTGAATCCTGAGAGCCTCTCTGTCGCTACTGAACGAAACTCACCCAGCAACGCGAAAGAGATGAAAGATGAGCCTAATTTAACTCCAAGCGACACTCAGTCATCACCTGTAGAGACGAATGAAGATCACAAGGGCAGTCATCCTGAATGTAAAATTTGTTTGACGCGGGATGCCTGTGTAGCTTTTGTCCCCTGTGGTCATCTTGTCAGCTGTCCGGAATGCGCCGAAGGTTTAGACAAATGCCCTATCTGTCGTGCAGATATCAAGCAATGGCTAAGAACTTTTATCCAGTAGTTTTCCATTAAAAAAATGTATAAAATAACCTTCAAATCTTGCAATACTACTTATTACAGAGAAAACAAATTAATTTTAGAGGTAGTTTTTTTCTATACACACACTAAACTATTGTTTATGACTAATACACATGTATATGTCTATGTAAGCTACACAGTGATATAATGCATATAACATATGTAACCCAATATACAATTTTATAAATAATTACATAGACAATTTTTTTTTAATATGAGGTGTAGCAAGTTTTGTATTTTATTTGAGTGTATTAAATTTTGGACATTCATTAGGTTGCCCCCCTCAAGCGTGATTCTCAAATTTGTTAAATGTTATTCACTAACTATTTATTAAGGATATGTTTCATGATATTTTTACATTAATTATTGTTTTTTTCCTGTAAATAAACAGTTTGTATTACATGTTTCGAATGTTAAGATAAGATAAGGAAAGATAGATAAAATAAGATAATTTTTAGTGATCCACTCTAATGGAAATTCTGTTTGACTACAGTTGACAACCTCAGCGTAACTTTTGTACAATATAGATGAAAAATTCTAACAACATTCGCACACGAAACACATACACAATCACAACCAGCGCTTTATGAATTTGACTTCTATGTACTTCTCGATGATGACAGCTGATCTTGTAACACTCTGGCCGAAAGTGGGATAAAGGAGTTTTTAAATCTTTCAGTTTTAGTCCTAATGGAAAGGAGACGACCACTTCATTCAGATCTTAGGTAACAGTGGTTTAATGGGTGCATGGTGCCTTTAAGAATCGTGTTTTGGAAAGGCATCTTTCATGAACAAGTTCTTCAAGAGATGGTAGTTGTGTTCGAGTTATATATGATGCTTTATTATTAGTCTATTTAGTCTAAGTCTTTTATGCCAGTGAAGTAATACCGTACCATCAGTGTGATGTTCCCTCAATTTTTTTAAAATCTATATCTCGTTAAGCCCAGTTTCCAGATGGATGACCAGGTTACATCGAACTCATTGAACTACAGTATAGAGGAGATAATTCACCACCAGGCAGCCTTCCTTCATTTAAATGTTATGTACCTAGAAACATATTGAGGATTCAGTCTATTATAAACATTAGTTTATTTTTAAGTACTTGACTGTAGAACTCAGGAAACATATGATACTTTTCCTCATTGCTCAGTCTGTCTGTCTGTCTGGTAAAACATGTGCACAGCAATTCTCGAATCAGGTTGAAACTTCGCAAATTTATTCACTGGCATAGAGAAGACTTCCATCAGTTTTAAAATGTTGACCTATAAGTAAATTAATTACCGTTTATTAATTATTTTTGTATGTCAGCACTGGAAATTAATATTTCAATATTCATTGATATGACTAAATAATAACTAAATTATAACTATGTTGGGTTTCACCCCTTTTGATGATTGAACACATTATTTCTCTTACACCCTTCTTTTGTATGAAGTTTAAACTTTAAACAATTATTATTCATTAACATAAAAGCGATAAATACATAATTATTAGTTGTGTTTATATCTTTTTTAAAATAATTGACAAAGTATACAATTGAACTGAAACATCGTCACTTTGACGCTGACACTTTGACGCTGATAATGTGTCGTTAATACGTTTTAATAATTATAGTTGAAGGTCAGTGAGCGCCAAGGCCATTGCGTAACTTGAGATCTTTTTAGTGTCTTTGTATTTTCAGAATTAAAAACCTATTTCTAGTGTGAAATACGTATTACTATTTAAAAAAAGTCAGCTGTATAGAATGTAAATCATAGCCAGGGCCGGTCTTAGGCCACTGCAACCTATGCGGTCGCAGTGGGCCCCGCGCTTTCATAGGCCCCGCGCTAATTCTAGGTGTAATTATTAATTGCAAAATATATACGAAAAATTCCGAGAAATCTCCCGAATTTATTGAAATCTCCAAAAAACTCATAAACATCTCCTGAAATCAAATTTTCATTTGTGGATGTCATTCATTGTGGAAAACGCCAATCCTACGCGCGATAAAAGAAACAAGGTATTGTCAGCTTTCATGTATTAAAATGTAATAATTGAGAGAACTTTATTTACTTTTATAGTCACTAGCATATAAATGTGCCATAGGTTACAAAGTTCGTTATGTAAAGTAAAATCGATCGCAATTTTGTACTTCATAGTCGAATTTATTTTCTAATACAGCATGTTAATTTTCACTTATTATCCTTCTTCCCACCCAGACTAGGCCCCGCGCAATCAGTTTCGCATAGGGCCCCGCAATTGCTAGGACCGGCCCTGATCATAGCGTCTGAAAAAGTTACACAAGATAACTAATTTAAATAAAAATCCACTGTAAAAGTATTACAGCAGTTTATATTGGACATTGTACATTCTTAAACATATTTAGTATATCATACGAATTTTGTTTAACTAAATTAGATCTAGAACATTTATATGTTATCCAGTAACTGAACTGCAATCGGATTTTATTTTAAGCATTATCTCCCCTGAGAGAGTAAACTAAAAAAAAAAGTAAAGTGTCCCCTTCAGACCTTGCGATCTATGGGGCAGATGATGTTAAGGTCATCTGTTTCTTTGGCCAACGGTTAACGAGCAGGGTGTTATGTGGCCAGCACAACGACCAACCGCCCTTACTTTCCCTAACTAAAGACAGGTACCCATTAGAGTTGGGTGGACTCAGGGACGCCCTAAAAATCCAGAAATTTAAAATCCCAGTCTTCGCCGGGATTCGAACCCAGGACCTCATGTTCGGAAGCCAAGCGCCTAACCATTCGACCACCGCGCCCCTCTGAGAGAGTAACCTTTGTTGGAAATCTCATTCTTGGTAGTCAGGTGACCCTAAAGAATGTCAGAGAACAGAGGAGACAAGATTGTTCACGGGCTGAAAACAAAAGGCAGGCGCCCAAAAGACATACCATGGAGTACGGTGGCTTGACGTAGAGGCAGATCTACAAGAGCCAAAAGTCCGGACAGGGAGACGTAAAATGCAGAATAGATCAGAATAGAGAGATGTGCTAAAGCAGGCCAGGGCCCTCCTTAGGCTGTAGCACCACTGCGATAGATGGATGTCGTGTTACTGAAAAAAAAAACCTTCCGTTATTATTACTACGACTGTTCAAGTAACACGTACTAATGTCAATTTAATGTCCCTTGGTACTGACATAACACTTTGGTAGAAGGCAGATTAAATGGTGAAACACTCTAATGGAGACCAGTATCGCTGTAAGACTTAGCTAGCTTAGTTGAACTAAAAGTTAATCTTTACATTGTGGAAACATGTCCAACCCATTGTTATTGGATATTTTATCGAAAACTATAACAACACGCTAAATGAAATAACAATGTCGCCAACTAATTTTAAAAAATTAGCTGAACACGAAAGCACTTAAAAAGGAAATAAAAAAAAAAGATTCTACAGTGCTAAAAACTGCCTTAAAAATATAACTTTTAAACTTCTAGCTAATCAATACTTTTTACAAATCTCAATTCACTCTAACTGGGTGGATCCTTGTCCACGCCATTTCTCTAACTACACAGTCTCAGGACAGGTTGAAACATTGAACAATTATCCACTGTCGATAACAACACATAAATCAATCGAAAAAAAATTGACCAATTGATTTTTCAATTAGTCGCAATTAACAAAGTTTGTGTTATATAGAGACATTTCTTCACTGTGAGAAGATAAGTCTTGTGATAAGAATTTGAGCGTTGCCTAGAAATGTGAAACTATCAAGAATTACTGTAACAATAGATCTATTCTATGTTGAATGATGATTGTTATGCCGGGGATTTTACTTGAATTAAAAATAGTTGAATAAATGACGACCTAGGATTCACAATAAAAGATTCTTTGTTGAAAACAAACTCTGGAACTTTAATCAAATATAAAACGTAAGTACAGCTTATGTACAAGTTACAGATCGACAAGATCAAATAATATTACAAAGGCTTTTAAATCAGAGCTCTTAGAAAACACGACTGTATACTAGAAAATTCTTTCATCGACTGGCGTTCTTTCTAGCCTCGTCAATCCTCTGGCGCTCTTTTAAAAAATGTCTTTATTTATTTTCAAATTAACCAATAGATTTGAATTTCTAAAAGTACAAAGACAAGCTATAAATAACTCCCGGGTAAAACCAATCTAGAAATCAACCCAGATTCTAGGTTTTCCTAAGTGGCCTTAATAAATAAAAGAAAACATAAATAAACCTAGAATGGCATATGTGACAATTACCATAAATTTGTTTGTTTTTTTATTATATTTTTTTCATAAACAAAAGTTTCCCATCACGGAGGATGGACATCACTAACTGAAATTCAGACTTGTGTAACTAGATACATTCTCCTATATACCCACCCCCTCACTGAAAACAAAATGATTGGATCGTCGAACACTGAGAAAGCTAAAAGTATGAAAACTACGCCATAAGTAAAACAGCAATATAAATATTTCCAATCACACAAATGTATTACTTTTAGTTTAGATATGTTGAAAATTGATTACATAAGTGATTCAAAATAATGGATTCAATTTCATTCACAATATATTTTAGTTCAGAGTATATTCATGTAGGTAACGACTAGGGACCTGCGAATATTCGATATTCGATTCGAATTTCGAATATTAAAAGAATATTCGAATTCGATTCGAAATTATTTTAAATTTTCGAATGTTCGAATATTTTCAAAAAAAGTAATGCTTTTTTTGTGGATAATTCAAGCTCGGTTTTGGTGTGCAACTTTCAATCAATGCTGCTTTAGATGCTCAAAAAATCATTCAGAACCTAATCAGTCATGTTCACAGGATTGCTGGCTTTTTTTCATTCATCAACTATTGGTCAAACTATGTTGTCCAAATATCAAACTGATCAAGGAATGAAGGAATCAAAGCCTCCTTTAGATGTTATTACTAGATTCCATAGTACATATTATTTGCTGGAATGGATTGACCAAAACTCTGTTCCTGTCTCTCTTGCACTTGTAGAATGTGGTGTTAAAAAGAAATGTGCAAGAAATCCACCAAAACCATTAACACAAACTTTACAAGATGTTCTGAAAGCTTCTCTTCCAATTCTAAGACCAACAGCAGAAGCAACAACAGTTTTGAGTGCTGATTCCAATGTCAGCATAAGTTTGATCTATCCTTGCATTTTTACATTGAAGGAAGAGTTAGTGTCCAAATCACCAACAGGTCTCCAACAATTTCGAGATGAGCTATTGAAACAACTTGGAGCAAGATTTGATTTGACAATGGATCATCTCCTGGCAGCCACATTCATTGATCCAAGATTTAAACACTACTTATTTTCAGAAGCTGAAACTAAAAAAGCTGTCTTATTTGTAGAGACAATATTGGCTAACTCTGACGGAAGCAAAATTGGCAAAAATTCTGATGAATTGCCACGTGAAAGTCTTGTTCAAGACAGGAATAGGGGAAGCCTTATGGATTCAATGTTCAAGAAAGTGCATAATGCTCAAGGAAATACCAGAATCAACAAAATTTCCACCATTTCTTAGCAAATTAAGGATGAAGTCCGTTTGTATTCGAAGCAAGCAGTTGTAAATCGAAACATTTTAAAAGTATTTATATTTTTCCATTTTTGCCCAGAGCAGCTAGGAATTTGCTTGTAATTCAGGCAACAAATTGTTCATAAGAAAGAGTTAATTCAGTAGGAGGACAAATTATTACTGACCATCGTCACAATCTCTCGGAAAATAATGCTGAAACTTTGATTTGGGCCAAAATAAATAAAGATCTACTTTTTTAAAACGCGAGGGCGCGGTGGTTGAGCGGTAAAGCGTTTGGCTTCCGTACTGGAGGTCCCGGGTTCGAATCCTGGTGAAGACTGAGAATTTTATTTCGAGATTTTCGGGCGCCCTTGAGTCTACCCAGCTCTAACGGGTACCTGACATTAGTTGGGGAAAAGTAAAGGCGGTTGGTCGTTGTGCTGGCCACATGACACCCTCGTTAACCGTAGGCCACAGAATCAGATGACCTTTACATCATCTGCCCTATAGACCACAAGGTCTGAAAGGGGGAACTTTTTTTAAAACGCCTGCTTTGCAATTTAATTATTGCTAACATTTTAATGTGTTTCAGTATAAATAAACATAATATAATAAAAATTTTGAAGTTCAAGTATTATGAAGCACTTGTTGGTTGTCAAGTTTTTTCAAGAATATTCGATTCGAATTCGATTCGAAATTCGAATATTTTCTGATATTCGATTTGATATTCGATTCGAAAAAAATTTCCTGATTCGCAGGTAATGGATGTAGACCATATGTCTGACATCCAATGTGGTGTATAGTAGATATATAGCCATTAGAAGTTTTTCTTACATAGCAAAGTCATAATTGTAAGACATTAGTTTATATTATTCTCTTTCTTAATTTATAAATATATTTTTCTTAATCAGCCTTATTTCTCATGATACAATCTGACTTTACTCTTCAAGACAAAACTAAAAACGAGCTTTTACACAATATAAAACAATTCAGAAAAAGAAAAAAAAAAACCTAGTCGATATTTTGTTACCTCCCTTTTATAGCAATGAAATTCCATTTTTAGAATTCTTTCATCATTCCCCTCACGTGATTCCTGCGTCCATCTCATCCGCCCTGTCCAAGAGTTATTAAATTCATTTACTGGAGATTCCAAAAGACCACTGTTCATCTTTATGCGCCTATATAAAGAGCTTTTCCTTTTTAACTCCTTCTCTCCTAACTGACGATACCAACGTTGATTCCTCCATAATGTGGTAAATAATTACGGAGAGAAAGAGTTAAAATCATTTTCTTACAGCATTCCTAACAAGTTACAAACTCTCAGATGTTTTGGTATGGCAATTTTTTTTTACTTTCACTGAATAAGCTAGTTTGAGCCTTTAAGGTCAAGGGTTAAATCTTTATCTGATCCTGTATTCAATCTAGATCTTGTTATTATTTTGTGAGTGTATGTTCAAAATGGATTTTTAGACTAAGACTAAGATTGCTTTATTAATCTTTATGAAAATGTGTAGTGATTACAAGGACTATTTTCTCGTATACAGACAAAGCAACAAAAACATACACATAAATAGAACAGACAAGACATAAAGAGTTCATTCAGCGACTACACACTGGTATGTTCAGGGCCGGTCCTAGCAGTTGTGGGGCCCTATGCCTAGTTTGTATGGGAATAAGGATATTAAGTGAAAATCAAGATTTTGTATAAGAAAAAAAAATCAACTTTGAATTTTATTCATTCTTTACTAAGTTAAAAATTGCGATCTGTACTTTACGAACCTTGTAAACAATTGCATATTTATAAGCCAGAGATTTGAAAAGGAAATAAAGTATTGGAACTTCCGATTACGGTAAAAATTCGCCCGATTATTACATTTTATGACATGAAAGCTTTTATCGCGTGTAAGATTGGCGTTTTCCGCAATGAATGACACTCACAAATGACAATTTTGTCTATTTTTCTGGAGATTTTAAATAATTTTCAAGACATTTTTAAAAACTCAGAGATTTCCAGGAATTTTTCTTATATATTTTGCAATAAAATAATTACACCTTGAATTAACGCGGAGCCTATGAAAGCGCGGGGCCCACTGCGACCGCATAGATTGCAGTGGCCTAAGACCGGACATGTGTATGTTGGTCTTTTTCATGTTTCCTGAACAAAGGGTGGCGTTGATAAAGTCTGACCGAGTAAGGTTCGAACGAGGTTTTGTACCGCTCTGTTCCTGTCTTGATTGACAGAAGTCACCCACTTCGCAATGACATGACGTAGTTATGATGGAGCGGGTGGCTGTTTTCTTTCAAGGTTCTTTCGATTTTTTAAAAACATTTCTGTTCAAAAAGTTCATTCAAATATGATTATGTTGTGCGTGTGATTTTTGACAGGGCCGGTCCTAGCAATTGCATGGCCCAATGCAAAACTGATTGCGCTGGGCCTAGCCTGTGTGGGAATAAGGATAATAAGTGAAAATTAAGAATATGTTATTAGAAAAAATAATTTAATTTGAATTATATTAATTCTTAACTTACTACAAAATTGCGATAAAATTTTTTTTACTTTATAAACTTTGCAACCTATGACATATTTTTATGCCAGTGACTATAAAAGTAAATAAAGTATTCGCCCGATTAGTATATTTTATAACATGAAAGCTGATAATGCCTTTTTTTTCTTTTATCCCGCGTAGGATTGGCGTTTTCCGCAATGAATTACACCCACAAATGACAATTTTGTTATTTTTCAAAATATTTTTATGAGTTTTCTGGAGATTTAAAAAAAAAATTTTCATATATATTTTGCAAATTAATAATTACACATAGACGTAGCGCGGGGCCTATGAAAGCGCGGGGACCACTGCAACCACATAGGCTGCAGTGGCCTAAGACCGGCCCTGATTTTTGATGCCCTTTTATGTTTTCTAGTCGAAGCAACTATTTGGATGAGGCGTAGCCTTGCCAAGAAGGTATTCAATTTATATTTTGTATAGTCACGCCGTAAAAAGTTATCTAGAATCTTCTTATTTAGTTAAACACTATTTGGTTTATAGTGGAAAAATAATCGCTAGCCTGTTTTTTTTTTTTACATAGTTCCAAACTTTCAAGGTGGTCTTCCTATGTGAGCTTTTCATAATGACGCCTAGATATTAATATGACATCACTTGTTCTATCGATGTAGTCTTTATCTAAAGTTCGTGTATCATCTGTTTTTTTTTTTTTGTTTTTTTTTTAAATCTCTTTTAAGTTCTTTAGATGTTGTGACATTCACTTCTAGAAAGTTGTCAGTGCACCACTTTGTAAACTATTCTATCGAGCTTCGATACTGAGTTTTGTCTCCTGAAATAAGACCGACTATGGAAGTATCATCAGAGGATTTAATGATTTTAACCGAGTCTTAGATGCTTCTTATGTCATTAGTGTAAAAAGTATACACTACAAGAGAAAGTACACAACCTTATGGAGAACATAGTACTCGAGTTGACTATTTGGTGTTGTTTAACATACTGGGGACGTTGGGTTAAAATGTTAAAACCCATGTTTGCACGTAAGAGCTGACATTTAAGTTACTCAGTTTAATTATCATTAGATGTGGCTGTATGGTATTGAAAGCCGAGGAGAAATCTACGAAGAAGACTCGTGCATATGTTTTGGGTATATCGAGATGCTTGTAAAGCTGGTCCAAAAACAATAGAATTGCATCCTCAGTTCCTCTAGCTGCTTTATATGCTAATTGGTGAAGGTCTAGACTATTATTGACTTGTGCTTCAAGTTGTTTCAGCAAATATCTTAGGTATACAGAGTTCTATTTTTACAAAGCATATTTTAACTCATTCTGTCTTTCTAGTAAAAAGTTCGTACACGTAATTTCTCCGATACCCTATCGCGGATCAAGCGGAAATTTAGCAAACTTATTTCTTTTACCTGAATCAAGAATCAACATACAAAATAACCAGTTTGTAAATTAACTATTGGTAATAAATTATTTTTTGTATCTTGAACAAGGGAAAGAAACTGTACTTGATTGTAATAGATGGTCAGGAATGGCTGCCTGGTCGAGCGGTTTGCACGCTGGACTGTCGTATCGATTTACCGATGGTCCCGGGTTCAAACCCTGCCCGCTCCCATCCCCCGTCGTCCTGCGGGAGGTTTGGACTAGGAAATAACTATCTTCAACTCTGAAGGAATTTTCGAAACATGTAAAACATTTTACAAAACAAAGCAAAGGAGAATCTCAAAAACGAAAATAAAAGATACACTTTGACCAATAGCTAACAGGGCCTTAAAAGGTAGTGAAAATGTCAGCAGTATTAAAACCTCTGAGATTTTCTTCTTAGATGAAGGAACCAAACTTTAAATACTGACCAGAATAGCACAGTCCATAGCGGCACTTGCAAAACACAAAACAATATGAAAAGACAAGGCTTAGCACTCAACATAAAAAATCAAACTGATGCTCCCTGGTTATGGTCACATTCTTATATGCTGACTGCAGAACTAGAAGGGAGGATCCTAGCAATCGAATTGAGATGTAACAAAAAACCTTTGTATCACATACAAAGATAACATCTCAAACAAAGAGACATGGGATTAAAGATTAGCGACATGATTAGTACAGCATTAATTCCCAACTATGACCTTCTAATTACTGCAAACTAAAACTCTAAGGTCACACCACAAGGTCCTCAGAACACAGAGAGACCTTCTTACAGGTAACACTACCAGGAAAAAGAAAGTGATGGGAAGACTAAATTAAGGAATCGAGGATCCTCTTATTGAAAGATATTATTTTAAAGGTTAAAGACAGATAGGGATTGAGAAGAACGGTCGACAGATCCTCGGTGGTGCCCTATTGGTCCAAAAGACTAAGGGATATGTGAAGATTTTGACGATGACAAGATAAAATAAAGTCAGTTATACCTAACAAATCACACATCAGTCGGCTTTGATGTATGCACCATCTCAAGAATCATAAATGACATGTCCCTGATGAGCTGGAAAAAAGTGGATATGATAGAGAACTGTTTGAGTTAAAATTTCTGAAGCTTTGCCAACTAAAGTCAGCCTGACCCAATAAAAAAATTCAGCTTTTTCGGTAAAGAAATAAAAAAAAATCATGTCATTTAACCAGCTCTTAGAGGTTACAGCTTAATGCTCTGATTGATCAGGTTAAAAGGGAGGTCATTTAAACGGCGGGCATTCCGAAGAGTAATCAAGTCTACACCGTAAAACTGTATGACATTTTGTCACTGAGTGTCGTGATGTCCTCCAAGACCAATAGGTCTAGTGGGCCTGAACACATGTAACATGTGACGTCACAACGCGTGGGCAGTTTAGACCATTAGCTCGTTACTACGTCACAGCTCGTAACGTGGCAGGTCAGTATTAAGGCCTGCTACCACCAATGGTCTCGTGTCCTCTCGGTTCTAGCCAATACTCTTTGTAGTTCTTTATTTTATACCCAAACTTTATCTCTATACTAGTTACAATTATACAAATGTCAGTCTGTATGTCATAGGAATGTTAATCATCATGTCAAGTGAAGTTTTCTTTTCAGACCTTGCGATCTATGGGGCAGATGAAGTAAATATTTGTTTCTCTAGCCCATGGTTAACGAGGATGTCATGAGACCAAATTTTAAGAACTACACTATGCACAGATAGTTTTTTACTTTGACACACGAAACTACAAAATATAGCCCATTGATCTTATTGTTTAATAAAATTAACCTTCTAATTTGTGTTTCGAAAGCATTATTACATAAATTAATTCCCTATATTAACTTATTTCTGCGAATTTTGACGTCCTGACGAACTTTATAATCCCAGTTATCGCGCACTTCTTCTAGACAAGGCCAAAAGGTTACGCATGAGAAGAATTTAAATTCTCTCGAAGCCCAGATCTAATTTTAGCGGCCCCGTAAGGGGAAAAGCCGCTATTAGGTTTGTGCAAAATGTCCGTCTGTCCGTCTGTCACACTCAGGGCGCCAAAACTAGAAGAGATAAGAAAAATATTTTTTCACCATTAAATGCGGCTTGAAAAGTTAAGGTGCAACGGCTACTTTTAGTTTTCTAAAAGCAAACCGTTTAATTTATAAAATTAATTATGCAAGCGATTTTTTAATAACAAAACACCAATTCTGAAACAATTACGTAAATGTAAGGGAGGAAATGTTACTATAAGAAATGC
>JADKLZ010000166.1:26516191-26529746 GCA_021533235.1 Biomphalaria straminea
TCTATCTATCTATCTATCTATGTACTATCTATCTATCTATCTATCTACCTATCTATATATCTATATATCTGGATGGACAGATTATACAAATTGATTAATATCAAGGTTAGCAGGTATATATATATATATATATATATATATTTATATATATAAAGTATTACGTAATTACTTCCCCACCAGTTAAGGGGAGATTTCACCTTAAAACCAAAGTATGTCTTAGAATGGTACCACAGCCATGAAAGTTTCCAAATAGTTTGATAAACACATAAAACGAGTAATAAACAAGATTACAAAGAGAGTTTGTGTGAAACACAAACTCAGAGGCGGCTCCCGTCGGAGTCGGATTCCTGTCAGATCCGCATATTCGCAAGATGTCTCGGATGTTCCTTCTAAGTTGAAAATAATTAACTTCTCGCTGGACGACGAAGGATGGCGAGCAGGGTATAAACCTGCCTTATCTTGATGTTTGCGACTGTAGTTCGGATTTATCGTTGGTCCCTGGCTCAATTCCTGCATGCTCCCATCCTTAAACTATCGCAATATTTCTGAAAGAACAGTAAAGGTTAAATCATATTTTCAAAAGCCTTTAGTGTTTTTTTTATCTAACCGTGACGGACAGACCAACCAACAGACAAAACGCACAAAAATATGCTTCTTTCATTCTAATGGGAGCACACAATTTTTTTTTTAAATCTAATTTTTTAAAAAGTTTAAGAAATTAGTTTAGAATTATGTCATTGCCGGGCTTTACGCTGGTACACGAAAGTCGCTGCTAAAAGTTCATTTTAAATATGTGCGTGATATCTACAGTATTTCTTATAGTAACATTTCCTCCCTTACATTTACGTAATTGTTTTAGAATCGGTGTTTTGTTATTAAAAAATCGATTGCATAATTAACTTTATAAATTAAACGATTTGCTTTTAGAAAACTAAAGTAGCCGTTGCACCTAAACTTTTCAAGCCGCATTTAATGGTGAAATAATATTTTTCGTATCTCTTCTAGTTTTGGCGCCCTGAGTGTGACAAACGGACAGACAGACAGATCGACAGACGGACAGTTTGCACAAACCTAATAGCGGCTTTTCCCCTTACGGGGGCCGCTAAAAAAGGGGGGACTACTTTTTAGTTCTTTGGGAACGAACAAAAAATAAATTTAAAAAATCAAATATATAAGAAGTTGTTTTTTTTTTTCTCTTAAAAATGTACCATTTTTACAATAAACAAGATTACAAAGAAATTTTGTGTGATACAGATCCGCCTATTCGCAAGATGTTTCGGATGTTCCTTCTAAGTCCCTGGCTCAATTCCTGCATGCTCCCATCCTTAAACTATCGCAATATTTCTGAAAGAACAGTAAAGGTTAAATCATATTTTCAAAAACCTTTAGTGTTTTTTTTCTAACCGTGACGGACAGACCAATCAACAGACAAAACGCACAAAAATTAGCTTCTTTCATTCTAATGGGGCACTATCAATTTTTTTTTTAAATCTGATTTTTTTTTAATTTAAGAAATTAGTTTAGAATCATGTCATTTTCGGGCGTTACGCTAGTATATGAAAGCCGCTGCTAAAAGTTCATTTTAAAAAATGTGCGTGATATCTGCCTAGTATGGGTATTTCTTATAGTAACATTTCCTCCCTTACATTTACATAATTGTTTTAGAATTGGTGTTTTGTTATTAAAAAATCGCTTGCATAATTAATTTTATAAATTAAACGGTTTGCTTTTAGAAAACTAAAAGTAGCCGTTGCACCTAATCTTTTCAAGCCGCATTTAATGGTGAAATAATATTTTTCGTATCTCTTCTAGCTTTGGCGCTCTGAGTCTGACAGACGGACAGACGGACAGACAAACAGAAATTCATTTTTAAAAATGTGCGTGATATCTACATGCTAAGAGCATTTCTTATAGTAACATTTCCTCCCTTAGATTTACGTAATTGTTTCAGAATTGGTGTTTTATTATTAAAAAATCGCTTGCATAATTAATTGTATAAATTAAACGGTTTGCTTTTAGAAAACTAAAAGTAGCCGTTGCACCTAAACTTTTCAAGCCGCATTTAATGGTGAAATAATATTTTTCGTATCTCTTCTAGTTTTGGCGCCCTGAGTGTGACAGACGGACAGACGGACATTTTGCACAAACCTAATAGCGGCTTTTTCCCTTTACGGGGGCCGCTAAAAATGCAAATGTCAATTTTGACATTTAGTATGACGTCACCCATGCCTGTTACTATAAATAGTAACAAACATTTGGGAACAAATTTCTCAAAGAGATTTGGAGCTGAAACGTTGCAAATATGTTTATACACATATTATCAACATGCGCTGCTAAAATTATTATATTCTAATAAGTATTACCCTTTGAAAAAAAATTTTGTTTATGGTGTTTTTTTTTTTGTACGCAAAAAAACTCAAAATAACATTTTATAAATGACTATAACTTTAAAACGTTTCATTTAATTAAAGCCAATGTAGTAAGGTGTGTTCCAAACATATCATTCTTATTCTTAATAAGTGCCACTTTTCATGAAGATATATAAATAGCTATTTAAATAATTTGATCCCATGTCAAGAAATTTGTCAAAAAAATTAAAATGGAGAAGGGAAAAAAAAACTTTTTTATTGTATGAAAACTAATTTAATACCCCCCCCCCAAAAAAAAAAGATGTGAATTATCAGCCATGGACGGATAATTGTAAATGTCTGTGAACTGGTCAAAAGATCAAATAGAAAACTTGACCTTGTATGGAAGAAATACATTTTTTCCAGTTCTCTTTAAGAAACTAATTCTATAGTTAGGCCTTAAGGACGGGTTCTTTAATTATCTAAGGATCTGTTACAACGGTTCTAGAACTGTTAAAATAAGGAGACCAGTTATACAGTGGTAATAGCAAAATTTAAAATCTTTGTCAGTGGATCTTCTTTGGCCTAAAATATGTATCTGTCAGTGAGGGTTTTAAGGCTCATGCAGGGGATGACCGGGTCTTTTCTTCCCCCTGAACAGAATACTAATAAAGTTAACAGTATGTACAACTAAATGTACAACTAAGTGCCGAATATATGTAGGCAAAGGCAACTAAGCGGCAACACAGCCAACAGTTAATCTCAACGTTAAGTTTCGTACAATAGTTAACAACAGGATAAAACTGTTAACAATTTAATGACTAATGAAATGATACAATGATGAGGCATAATATATGAATACATGAATACATTTCAATACTGCATTGAACAATTACAAATATAATATCAATATAGTGTACATAACATAGCGCACCTTAATTTGCCTTAATCATTAGTGCCAGATCTACCAGATCTAATAACGCCAACACCACAACACCATCAAGGTTAAGGACCAACTCAACACTTCAAGCTTGACTCCACAGGAGCCCAAGCCTAAGTCCCCAAAACTGGGGAACACAAACACCAAATCCCAAAGAAGCCAAAGAAACCACCATCGACTCACTCACACAGAGGCAACCAAAAATGACAACAAATCGCACCACCTTAGAAACAGATACTCGCAAAGATTATGGTGTAAAGAAAAAGAATAGCAATCCCAATGCGCACAAACAAGCTGCGCTTGACAGTATCCTGCGGCCTTTGCAAGTGATCTCCACCTGTCTCCTACCAAAAAAAAAAGCAGCTAAATGCTCTATTCTACTATTCTATGTCAGTTCACTGTGAACTGTGAATAGACAGATGCAGGGCCGGCCTTAACATATGCGAGGCCTTATGCGAAACGGAATGCCCGGGGTCTAGTCTGGATAGGGGTAAGGATAATAAGTTAAAATTAAGATTTTTATATTCGAAAATAAATTCGTCTTTTCATTTTATTCCTTTTTCACTAAGTATAAAATCACGATCAAATTAACTTTACGAACATTGCGTGTAACGAAGTCATACAGTATATCGGTATATTGATTGATCGGTGTAAGAATATATAGTCTACTTTTAAACAACGTTTAAGATGTAAGTATATTGATGATTTAAAAACGTTACTACAATTCAGTTTCCTTTGTAAACTTAGGGTAGATCATCAGATAAAAGTCATCTGTTTCTGTGGCCTACTGTTACCATTAGAGCTAGGTAGACTGAGAGGCACCCAAAGATCTCAAAATTAAAAATCCTAGTCTTTACCAGGATTCGAACACCTATCTCCGGTTGGAGAGCCTAGCGCTTTACCGCTCAGCCACCGCGCCTCCAAATGTAGTAATTTTTTTTGGAAGAATGACTGAGCGAGAACTACGGCCTTATTTGTTTTAACCTTTTTGCACGGAAAAAGTCTCACAAGACGACAGGTTTAGATCAGCTTAGAAGAAAAAAAAACATCAAAGTTTTTTTTTTCTTATTAACACCGTCACGTGATCGCTCTCTGGAAAGGAGATCATTACAGTTCTATAATAGACCACCCTGTGTCAACCTATTGAAGTATTGAGCTCTTGAGTTACTTTTCAAATACATTTTAATACAATAAAAAAATGATCGGAGTTAAAGGTTATTGAATTAGCGAGTTCAGTAAACAGGATTAATATTGAGAAGGTCATCTAAAAATAAGGTCTTTCACATATACAATCTAAACGAAAATTGGTTTTGCTCATTTGCTCAATGACCTTATTGGGGGGTTGGTATTTAAGTGAAGGTTTTGTTG
The DNA here is from genome assembly GCA_021533235.1 of Biomphalaria straminea. Lineage (NCBI taxonomy): Eukaryota > Metazoa > Mollusca > Gastropoda > Planorbidae > Biomphalaria > Biomphalaria straminea. The sequence continues at coordinate 26,520,848 of JADKLZ010000166.1, forward strand.
ATGGTTGACTGGTCGTGCGGTTTGCGCGCTGGACTGTCGTTTGGATTTATCGATGGTCCCGGGTTCAAACCCTGCCCACCCCCATCCCCCCGTTTTCCTGCTGGGGGGTTTGGCCTAGGAAGTAAACTTTCTTCAACTCTGAAGGTACATCCGAAACATGTAAAACAAACATCAAACAAGTTGTGAGTCTGTATACATAAAATGTTATTAAATATTGTCGCGAATTCTTAAATGTCCAAACCAACAACAAAACGCATAGTATAACAATAGTTAATCCGACCTTTTAGAACACAAACTTGATTACAGAAAGAAGGACACTGACCACTTCATCACGTTATTACACGTGGTCTCTCTTCGTCCGTTAATCAATCTGTGACGTATTTACGTTCTAACTATTTGATGTACTGTCGCGTGTATTCTAACCTAAACATTGCTAGCCATATAATGTAGAAATACGAAGCAATCGTTTGTAGGATTCGACCTCAGGTTTCGATGCCACGTAAGAACAAGAATAGCTCAAGGAGCCATGAATCAACGATAAACCGATGTGACTTAATTACGGGGACAGAGTGGTCGTTTTAGAGACCTCATTTTTGTACTTTGGAAAACAAAAAGACTTCCATTTAGGCAAGTGTCATTAGGGCCCTTGTCGACTCCTTTTGGACTCTCTGAGTGTCGTGACAAAAAGGAAACTTATTGCACTTTATTTTTTATACGGATGTCTATAGGTTTTATTTAAAGTCTCTAGAAATTATCACTTACGGGGATTCATTTTTATCATATCTATAATAATAATAATAATAATAATAATCAAATAATAATAATAATAAAAATAATAATAAGCTCTGGGCATTCCTAGGAACATTCTCGTTGCCTGTCAGAGGGCGGTACTGCTGCAGACCTGCCACATCACCAGAAAATTCCTCAGTGGAAACTGATAAAGGGACTACGATGAATTTTGTTTCCCTTTAACGAAACTCGACCCTGGCACCGCCAGAGAAAGAATACTCGTTGTTTTATAATAATAATAATAATAATAATAATAATAATAACAATCGCGATTCAACTATCTCATAATTTAAGAAAAACTGAGTTGAAAAAAAAACAACGAAAATGTGAGAACCTATGCTTGGAACCTAGGCTTAAAGATTAAGCGTTTATGGAAGTTATCTAAAACAACAATACACCCATTGTTTTAACAACCGAGGGGATAATAACAACTGATTTCACAGATACCTTCAAGGCCCTCAAGATTTCTAAGAAGATTCTCGTAGCCTGTCAGAGGGCGGTACTGCTGCAAACCTGCCACATCACCAGAAAATTCCTCAGTGGAAACTGATAAAGGCCTTCGCCGAATTTTGTTTCCCTTTAACGAAACTCGTCTCTTGCAGGGCCGAAGATTATGAATACTAGCTCGTTTGTAACATACAACTACTAATACTACCACTAATAATAATAATAATGCAGACCTGCCACATCACCAGCATATTCTTCACTGATAAAGATAATACATCTATCTTTTTTTTTCTGTTTTAACGAAACTCGACCCTGGCATTGCTAGTGAATGAATATTGGTTCGTTTCTAACATAATTAAAATAAAAATAAACTTGTGTTCAAGACCTAATATTAATGAGGTTTTCGCATTTCACGTGGCTACGACCTACATATTTTGCCACACCCAGTGTAGGCCTAACCGCTATTTACGATGGTCGTTCTACTTTCCAATGTTTACATAAATAGTCATTTATAGGTCAAACGTACATTTGGGCCACCCTGTAAATGTAGTTTCCTTGAGAACTCTTGTCAAGTAGTAATGTTTCTGAAGTCAGTGTAGTTGAATTCTTACAGTTTACAGATGAACCTTTTCTCAACTTCTCCGTCTTCCTTAACTTGCTTGCCAAGAGCGATTTCTTTTCTGGACATTTACGGAAATCATCAATTATACGCCGACATAAGTTTTCTTACTAAAAAAAAACAGTAAAATTTAACACTTCATAAAAAAAAAATGATACATTGAAACTTGTATTAAAAAAAAAAGCGTATGTTTTTTTTTTAGTCCGATTTTTCTAAAATGTTTACTTATTGTGGTAAGAACACATCAAAACAACTAAATAAAAACCACGTTCAGAATCTCGTAACAGCTACAACTGCAACCAGCACGTGAGTCCAACTCCAAGGTCGAGATAGGATTGGGGGGGGGTGGATTAGGGGATTCTGTAGAAGAACTCGCCAGTGTACAAGTCCCAATTAGACTTAAGAGTTCAATGCTTAATTGAATTTCCTGTTTCAAACCGAGGCCAGCAGGATGCTAGCCACGATTTTTATTTATTGAAGTTTTTTTTCTTTCCAATTATCTTTAAACTGAGATACCCTCAATACGAGATGGGTTTGATGCATATTATTTAAAAGTTAGATTTAACTAACCCAGATAAAGTAAAATTCATAGGAAAAAAAAGCATTGCGTGACAGCCACACGTCGTCTGCTAAGTGGTCACGTGTCAGGTCATTGGTTGATCTGATTCTCATTTATTCTAAAAAAGTAGAATGATTAAAATCACACTTTAATTAATAGTTGATTGGTTTATAACACTTTAATGAAGTCAATGCAAGCAGTGTGTCTATATTAGATCTATATGTCATGCAACTATCTCCAAAAAAAAAAAACAGTCACAAAATCAGAGATTCACATGTGGCCAAAAAGTAGCGAATTTTAAAAATGTTGTTTATTTTAAAACTACCTTACAAGCAGACGTCAACCTAGAAAAGGAAGTAGACTTCCTTGTTGCGCGTGACAGTGCTGCTTTTGTCAGACTTCAAGAACAAGTGTGGCAACGGACAGCACTGAGTATATCTATAGAACTGAAAGTCTACAGTGCTTCATATACAAGTAATTTTTTTAAAATTAAATATTCTTTGTTTATGAATCATTTTTACAGACACTTATACGTCATAACACAAGTCAGGTGTCATAAAAGGTGTCATACTAACTTCAAATATGCAATGTATGATTATAGACAGGATTGACACTATTAATAGTTACAGGCAGTGGTGTAGCTAAGAATTTGTCATCATTCAGGAGTGTGTGTGTGTGGGGGGGTAACTTCATGGGAGCCCCAGCATTTTGCGTAATATTTAATATTTAATGCAAAAAAAAACCCACTGATTTGATGATTTTACCAATACCCCCCCTCCCCCACTCTAGCTACGCCTCTGGGTACAAAAATGAATAATTACAATTTATTTGTTATCTCTGGATATCTATGTCTTATCTCAAAGAAGTATTTACTTGTAAGACATCAAAATCAAATCTCGAAAATTAATATTGTCATCTCTTGATTTGGGGGCTAGATTCCCTTCTACCGTTGTAGTGTTTATTTAATGCTAATCTAGTTTAAGATATTGGTTTTTCTGTGTAATTCTTTGTTTATAGTGTTCTTAGATTGTTTTATACAGTTTGATAGTTTAATTAGGTTCATACAACGTCGCATAATTAAAAGAATTAGCTTTAATCAATATTCCAGATTTTTAACAAAATATATATGTATAAAAAAATAAAAAGCCATCCACCATTTTTAAAACATGAATAAAATGATTATTTCCTTTAATTTCCTATTTCTTAAAGTTGGCACATATACCATAGCATTTTCCATTGCATGGCATTCTAACATACGAGAAATTTAGTTTTAGTATTGATAAGCAACTTGTGGGATGTATCAGAAAGAGAAAGAATCAATACATTATTGTCATCTGAAAGTGCCCAATTAAGAATCCTTTGATGATGTAGAACGTGTACAGCAATACCAATCTGTGACCTGTAGCAAGAATATTCTAAGGAATGTTTAGGGTCTCAAAGAATTTCGTTATCATCCTCAGTACCGAATGACAAGAGAGCTATGCAACCGCTACATCACTGCAGCAAGATGAATGCCAACAGTAGAAGAAGGCAACGTTTGGTCTTCTTGTCCATAGCTTTTGTCAGAACCAAAATGAATGTTGTTTTCCAGCCTCTTACAGGCACTTAGAACTCACAACTGACGTTAATTTGAATTTCGTTAAAACAATTCATAGACTCCACCAGAGATTTGAAATATTTATGCAGATATTTATATACAACATTTAGACATTTATTAGATATTATTTAGGATGAAATAGATTTGCAAATTGCCATGGCAGTTTATATTATGTCATTGTCAAAATATGCTTAGAATAGTCTATTCATCATCGTACTTAGTAGAGATCTTGGAGACTCTTGAAAGTGTACAGAAGACATGCCAAGATACTGAATAATTTCCACATGGTATGCCTTCCAAGCAATCCTTAACTTTAAATTGCAGTATGTATTACTTGGTATAGAAGCCCTCCATAGAGCGAACCTGAAAAGCTGCACAGGTATATGAAATGTTCATTGTAGTTGGCAGGTCACGTCTACAAAGTAAACGTTTCCCGTGTTCCAAGATGACCCTGTTTGGCGGTAAGGTACAGTGAGTCCAGAATAAGGTGGACCTGTGCAGTGAGTCCAGTATGAAATTGATGCTGTGCAGTGAGTCCAGTATGAAGTTGGTCCTGTGCATTAAGTCCAGTATGAAGTTGGTCCTGTGCAGTGAGTCCAGTATGAAGTCTGTCCTGTGCAGTGAGTCCAGTATGAAGTTGGTCCTGAACCCGTATCCCCAGGTTCAGAAGCCAAGCGCTTTACCGCTCAGCCACCGCGCCTCCCACATTGAAAGTCTAAATAAACTATTACATTTCATTTTGCATAATGATTTATTTATTTTATTTTATAGAAGAATAATAAGTTTAAATAAATAAGTTCAAAACGTGAGCATTTTTAGCGGCCCCCGAAAGGGGAAAAGACGCTATTAGTTTTGTGTGGCCTGTCTGTCCGTCTGTCTGTCTGTCTGTCTGTCTGTCTGTCCGTCTGTCTGTCTGTCCGTCCGTCCCGTTTAGTGCTCAGAAAGTAGAAGAGATAATGAAAATCTGACATCACGATAATATGGATCATTCAAAGTTCTGATGCAACGGCTACTTTTTTTTTTCTAAAAGCTCAAAATCTAATTTTTAAAAATATTTTATGCAAGCAGTATTTAAAGAGAAAAAAACCTAATTAGTATGCAATATAAATGAAACCTAATTTAAGACAATTAAAAATCTAATATTTAGCGACATATTTCAGATTCTATATTGTTCAAACCTTAAAACTTTTAGCAGCGACAAAGAGAGTTTGTGTGATACACAAACTCAGAGGCGGCCCCCGTTGAGAGATCAAAGCACGGAAGATGTATATTTCTGTCGTTTGTCTTTGATATAATTTTTTTTAAATGAACTTTTAGCAGCGACAAAGAGAGTTTGTGTGATACACAAACTCAGAGGCTTCCCCCGTTGAGAGATCAAAGCGGATCTGATAGGGATCCGACTCCTACGGGGGCCGCATCTGAGTTTGTGTATCACACAAACTCTCTTTGTAATCTTGTTTTAAAGTTACATTTGAATTTTTATCACGTTTAAAATTAAAAACGACGTAAACAAGGTTACAAAGACAGTTTGTGTGGAAACACAAACTTAAAATCGGCCCCCGAAGTGGTCCACCCAGGCAGGTTTCAATATTTTCAGAAAGAACATCCGAATGAAATTATATCAAAGATAATTGACAGATCTTATGTAGTGCCCCAGCAGTCAAAATATACATCTTCCGTGCTATGATCTCTCAACGTTTGCCTTGTAAAACCGATGTTCTACGCAACTGCCCCACCTCTTTTATGAGCTGGTAACTTAGATAGTAAATACTCAGAAGTTGGAACAAAATTAAACATGTGATTCTACGCAAGGTATAACATTATTAATTAAATTAGGTCTCATTTATATTGCATACTAATTAGGTTTTTCTCTTTAAATACTGCTTGCATTAAATATTTTTTTTAATTAGATTTTGAGCTTTTAGAAAAGAAAAAAGTAGCCGTTGCATCAGGACTTTGAATGATCTAAATTATTGTAATGTCTGATTTTCATTTTCTCTTCTAATTTCTGTGATCTAAACGGGACAGACGGACAGACGGACAGACAGGACACACAAAACTAATAGCGTCTTTTCCCCTTTCGGGGGCCGCTAAAAATGTAAACATGTATAGAATGTAGATATATTTTAGTTAAGGCCCGTTGGCTAAGTAGTAAAGCGATTGGCTTCCAAACGGTGGGTTAAGGGTTCAAAACCTGGTAAAAACTGGAGTTTTTAATTTCGGGATCTTAAGGTGCATCTGAGTCCGCCCAGCTCTAATGGATACCTGACATTTATCGTTGTGCTGGCCACATGACACCCTCCTAAACCGTAGGCCACAGAAACAGATGACCTTTACATTATCTACCTATAGACCACAAGGTCTGAAAGGGGAACTTTATCTTTTTTAGATATATCTGAGTCGCTGAGTAGGATCTTTCAAAATAAAATCTTTTTTTTCGAGGCATACATCTGTAATAAGAGCAATCTAAAAGAATGTTATGATGAGTGATGAGACATTTCAGTATGCCCTATTTCTTTTGTTTATAAAGTCATTCAACCTTGATGATAGCGGCCCGTTGGGGTGTTATTTGTTCAACATGATTGATTCTTACTAGGTTCACAAGTGCACGTCCATATTTAAAGGTCCTTTGTGTTCAAATATTAGCCACTTTTTTCTTTTTCATTTGACACTATATATATACGCTTCTTTTTTTCTATGATATATATATATATATATTGTTACAACTCTACAGTGGTGGACTGAATTTGTTTACATGTGAGACCCACTGACACGCACATACGAAGGCGGGTCACAGGTCAACGGTGTGACCTGTGCTGTACGCAAGCGACCCGAAAGCTTGGACGAGAACTGTGTGTGTGTTGCACAGTGAGAATTGTAGTCGAGCGGAGAGAAAGACAGTGATAGTTAGAACTGTGTGTTAGAATAAGAAGTTTTAAAAATGTAGCTGTACGCGTTATAGATGATTGTCATGATTGTCGTGTTAGTTAGGAGTTCCATTGTGTTATCAAGCATTTGAAATAAGTGTAAACAATTGTGTGTAATGGCTGTGGTGTTGTATTTGTTAATAAACCGCCACTGTTGTTAATGAAGCTCTTGTTAAGTTCTTGTATTAGATGTGCTGTATTTATGTTAAGCAGTGTTTGCAGAAGGCCTGATTAGAGAAGTTCGTTACATTGGTGTCAGAAGTGAGGATTTCTAATGGCTTCTGTGAAACTGCTTAGTGAACTTGATCTAAAAGAACTTAGACAAGAGCTTCGAGAAAGAGGTCTACAGCTTAATGGGAACAAAGGAACGCTAACAACACGTCTCAGAGAAGCCCTGCTGGAAGAAGATGAAGAACCGGACTCGTATCTATTTGAAATCAAACCAGATGTCAGAGTGCTCATGTGTGCCGTGAGTGAACAGATGAGCTCTCTCCAGATACAGTTATGTGCGACGCTGAAAAATGTCAACAAAACGTTTGGTACCATGATTAAGCAGATAGATACCAGTACTGTGCAGAACAAGACTGAGGAAACGTTTGGTACCACGCCAAACAAGAAACTAGAACAAACAGATAATTTCGACAGAGATGCTGATGATGGTTGTGCTGTCTGTGACTGTGATAGCAAACCAAATGAATGTGAGCCACAAGAGAAGATCAACGGGAAGCAGAATGAGACAGCTGAAGAAACAAGACAAGAGACATATAGTTTGACTGAAGCTTTTGTTGCAGATAAACTTGATACGAGTACCTCAACCAGCCAGACAGATCAAGACAACGTTGGGTCTGAGTCCAAGCCTGTTGCTGTGGACCTTAAAGACTTCTGTCAATCTGCCTGTGTCTACGAGAGAAACTCGAAGCCTGGTTACTGTACCGAGGTGTTTGACAAGAACTGTGATGACAGGCCCGCCTTGCAGGAAGAGTGCGAGCGCCCTAAGACTTACCAACAAAGTCTTGACCAAACTGACGTTTGTCCTGATACCAGTTTCAGCATGAGAAGCGCTGATGGTGGTGTAGTGGATGGACTTGTGCACATAGAACGTTGCCCATGTGCCCCACAGACATTTCTGTCAAACACGCTTGAGGATTATGACGTGTTTGACAACCAGGCCTTCTGGAGGCCTACGGTTCATCGAGAAAGCCTGTTGGTGCAACGTGTAATAACAACGGTCTTAGTGAGCACTGCCATGACATCAAGTGCTCAACTACTAGCCACGAAACTGCGATCGACGGCGACTGATAGAAAGGCTAAGCAACGTAGACTTTCTCTCAACCAAAGAAAGACCTACTGGTGCAGGAGAAACAGACATTCACAGGTCGCTACGCAGATGGCTTCGTCGGGATGGCAGTATAAGCCCACTGCCCCTCCCACAGATAGACCCCCACCTGCAACGATGAACCTTCACAGCCCATGTTGTGAGTTTGATTTTGTCCGGGACGGACAAATCTAAGAAGGGGGCATTGTTACAACTCTACAGTGGTGGACTGAATGTGTTTACATGTGAGACCCACTGACACGCACATACGAAGGCGGGTCACAGGTCAACGGTGTGACCTGTGCTGTACGCAAGCGACCCGAAAGCTTGGACGAGAACTGTGTGTGTGTTGACAGTCAGAATTGTAGTCCAGCGGAGAGAAAGACAGTGATAGTTAGGACTGTGTTTGTGAATAAGAAGGCTTTAAAAATGTAGCTTATACGCGCTATATAGAGAGACTGTTGTGTTAGTAGATAGTTCCATGTGTTATTAAGCATTTGAAATTAGTGTAGACAATTGTGTCGTATTGGCTGTGGTGTTGTGTGTTTGTCATTAAACCGCCACTGTTATTCATGAAGCTCTTGTTAAGTTCTTGTATTAGATGTGCTGTATTTATGTTAAGCAGTGTTTGCAGAAGGCCTGATTG
>JADKLZ010000166.1:26547423-26560246 GCA_021533235.1 Biomphalaria straminea
TATTCTTACTGACTTAGACCCTCCCGCACATTTGACGACAAGATGTTTCCACAAAAATCTGTGACTGGCAATTTCTGAAGCCTCTTCCCACCTGCTCTGAGGACTCCAAGTTGTACTTGGATGTCATCGCAACTTTTATTAGGCTGTAATTTATTTTGTTGAAGAACATGTCCAGCTAACCTCATGCGACGCTCTGTCACAACCTTACTAAGGGGTCGACTCCTAGTTCGGCATATGATTTCCTTGATTTAGACCCGATCTCTATAACTAAGTCATAAAATCTGTCTTAGCCATCTTGTTGAGCTAAATTTGTTTTTTTTTTTTTTTGTTGTTTTTTTTTTATTTCGCAGATGACTATTCACTGCAATTTATTAATGGAGCCCACCCACAGGTAGAAATGTGTAACCTCTCTTGACTAGGCTCGTGTAATTGGGTGTCTGTAGTTTGCTAAAGATTTTATATCGAAAAGGACGTGGCAAAATATGTAGGTCACAGCTGGGACTGCACAGCCATGGGAAACACTGTATTCCTCACTAATCTTCGGACTCGAAGACAAGCCTATTATTATTATTATCATAATTTTGAGTGTATAATTTGCTTTTTTTTTCAAATTGAAGAGATATTTTTTAGCTTAAAACCCCGGCTGAAGGAGGGTTTAAACTCAAAACCCCCTATGGCTACGCTCATAGCATTTTTAGTCTGTAATTTCCTTTCCTTATATTGAAGAAGTATTTTTTTGCTTTAAACCCCGCTGAAGAGGGGGTTTAAACTCAACCCCCCCCCCTTTGGCTACCATCATAGCATTTTGAGTGCGTAAATATTTTTGTTATAAGAGGTTTAAAACTTAAAACCCTTTTGGCTGCGCTCATAGAATTTTGAGTGTGTAATTTGCTTTTAATATATTGAAGAGGGGTTTTTTAATGGCCAGCACCGGGGGGGGGGTTGTTAAACACTAACCCCCTCTTGGCTACGCTCATAGAAGCCGGTGACTGATGTATGGATAGTCTTACATTGAAGAAGGGGTTTTATCGAAAATTTCGGAGGGGGTTTTAAAATCAAACTCCCCCCCCCTTTCAGCTATGCTCTTGGAATTTCGAAATTGTCGTTTACATTGTTGTTTTTTTTTTGTTCTATAGAAGAGGGGGGTTTAACTGCAAACCCCCTGTCAGAGGGTTTTAAACTCAAAACCCCTTGGCTGCGCTGGGACAAATGAGTATTTAGTATTGAAATCTCGCCTAAGGTTAACAAAATCTAATTTAAAAAATCAGTAAGTAAATTCCGCCCCCCCTTCGGGGGGGGGGATTTCATTTCGGGGGGGGGGTTTGAACCCCAAGAACCCCCCCCTGGCTACGCCCATGATCAGATGACCATAACAGTGGTCACGTGCAAAGTTCATGCCTTGTCCTGTGATGTATAGCACGCCAAACTGTTTAGCTGGTCTGTGTAAAAAATATCAGCTGATAAAACAGTTAACCCATTTGCGCCACCAATAGGGTTATAACAATATTGTACGATTGGCAATTACCTTTAATAAAGTTCCTACAAAGTATGAACGCGGTAAGAAAAAAAAATATTGATTCGTGTAATGTCATAACCTCATTGTGCAAAAGTTTTAACCATGGGCAGAGGCAAGATTTTTTATTTCGGGGGTGGGTGGATTTATTTTCATCCCCCCTTTTCTGATATGTTTGTGTGTTTGATGTGCCTGTGTGAAATTAATTAATAGTTATTATATTAAGACCCTTTATTCTTTCGGATTTGTTTTGGTACCATTAAATAGACTCTTCCTTTACTTAGTGTAAAGACAGTAGACACCCTGCCCAGTTAGGTGGTCTAGGTGAGCGCTGTGAGTTGTTGGGTCAAACATTATTTATAAGACCTAGGAATAGAAAGATGTGTAACGTTACGGTAATGTCTAACGAAAGAATGTACGTCAGGCTAAATTCGCAGATAATAGGAACTAATTTATTTTAAAATGCTTTGAAACACACATTTGAAGGTTAATTTTATAAAATAATGAAATCAATGGACTATATTTTGTATTTTTATGTGCGCAAAGTGTAGTTCTTAAAATTTGATCTAGATCAAGATCCTTTCGATCTTTTCTCATGTAAACATGGCCTAGATCGATGAAGTTATAATGCTGTCATAGAGTTGGTCCATTTTTTTATGAGGGTCTTAAGTTTAAGTTTTAGGGCTACAATACATACGTCACAGTGCAAGTTAGTACCAAAGGAACATTTCTGCCAAGTTTTATCAAGATTGGTCAAACGGTTTTGATTTCTATTCGGCACATACATACATACCTACATACATACATACATGTGACAAGTCAAAAACTCGCTGACAGATTCGCTCACTCTTATCACAGCATTAATTATTATTTATCTTTATTTATTTATTTTATTTTAATTATTCCCCCTTTCTATGCCCTTTTCTTCACAAACCGCACCTATTTCCTATTTACGATAGATTAAAGTCTAGCGCATGGTCCATGAATGTCATTACTCCACACATATCTCCCCTTGACCGGGCATAGATAAACGCACGATCGCTTACTTTGATCTTATGCGCCGGCTGTCCGACTGATAGTCGACACCGTCTGGGTAGGATTGTCCATTCATCTATCCATACCCGCGCCTCTCCTTGATCAAAGAGATTATTGGAGGCCACACGTCTATCAACCCTCCAAGGTGTGTCCCTTATCTCGTGTCCACACATCTCAGGCCTCTTTCCAATATGTGAAATATTCGTCTCGAGCCGACCACGTGAGAGATAATCCCTATCTTATCACATTTCCTGTTTCCGGTCGTACTTCCGACTTTTGTAAGCTAAACTATTTCAAACTACTCCAACTCGCTCATTTTCACTTTCACTCTCCCGCTGGCACTTGCCGCATGAGCCTGGATTAGTTCATTCATTAATTCTCTTAGAGGAATATCTGGTGGTGAGTTATCCTAACTTAGTCACAAGTTCCATATAACTAGCCTGTGTGTATATTTCATTCTGGATATCATCCTGTGTATTTTATTAGTTTATTTATAGTTAATTTGTGCATTGTATATTTCTCTCTGTCGTAAGTAGAAGACTTAACCATTGCATATGTATATATTTATATATTACGTTTACCTATGTCGGCAATATTATTGCCACGTTGCTCAATTGATAATGGACGCAACATTGTACATGTATGTACATCTTAGTTTATTTCCTTTATCTCGGCTGGTCACCTTGATAATTGTAGAGGAGATATCAGAAACATCTCTCATTTTAATCATTTTGTTTTTGCAAGAGTTGTTCCCTCCCCTTGAACGGACAATCATTGTTCGCATCATGGCCCCGGCCGTGTGTAGACAATAGCGTCACGGTCATTGACCACCAGCGTCCAATTCTCCCCTCTCTTACCCCCCCCCCTTTTTGCTCTTTCTACTTGTATTTTATTGAGATTCTTATTTCCCTTTTTATGTACATATATATATATATTGCTTTTCCCCCTCTTATGTACATTTCATAATGCTACTAGCAGCCCTCTATTTTTCCAACCCCCTTTGTCATCATTTTCCCCCAATGTGCGCTAAAGCAATTTAACCAATCTGACGAATGCACCTCAGTCGAGGGCATCGATAAGATGCATGAGAGACATGTCCTAACTTGTCTTTATTTATCCGCAGCCTCCCTCAGGTGTCTGCCTATTTGCTGCCTACCAGCCTACTTGACTATGTGTATTGAAACATCTGCCTACATGCCTATGTGCACTGACACATCTGCCTATTTGCATCGAGTTCCATCTACAAACTAGGACCTGCCTACATGCCTATGTGTATTGGCACATCTGCCTATTTGCATTGAGTTCCATCTACCTACTCGGCGCTAGCCCATACTACACTCGCCTATTTGGTACTAATCAGTATCGCTTGCTCACTTGGATCCACTACGAGTATCACGTACTATTAGGTGCTCTTCAGCGCTGAAAGTCACTACTCATCGTCCACTTGGCGCTATCGGCTCAAGCCTGCCCATTTGACAGTCCGCCTGTCAGCCTCTTAGGTACGACGTCCCTATAGATCCGTTCTGTGCGAGACGTCATAGCTCTGCCAACTCACTGGACTTATCCTGCGCCCTACGCTGCCCACGGCAGATCCGCTCTGCCCGCAGTACACTTGTGCCCACGGTAACCGGCCACCCGCCTTACTGTGCCCACTACAGATATTGGAACATTTGGACTGAAACTCCACAAGGACTATATCATCGGCGTCCCTCTACCCGCTAGACATGCCACTTCAAGCCAGGATAGAGACAACTACGATTCATCCAAGACAGAAAGAGCTAAGTACCAAGGACAAAGTGACATATTCTCTCATTACGTGCATAAGTGATGATCAAACATAACATCGTTTGGAGTTAGATACAAACCCTTCCCCTTTTATTATTCTATGTAAATATTTATGTAAATAAATATTCTTTATATTTTTATCAATTTGTATCTCTCTTAATTGCTTGTCTAGTTGCGTGTCTGCTCCCGATTTGTCTGCTGATGGGTCAGTGTGTGATATACTCAAAAATAATCATCCCCTAGACACCAAACAAGCTAAATTCACATCACACGCGGCGACCCGTCACAATACATACATACATAAATACATACATACCTACCCAGCACTCGCAAATGTACCGCCCAGGCTTTCCCCCAGCGCGGACGAGCCGCTGGTCGCCCACTTTTACGTTATACAGATATATGCAAACGGGGCTTGAAGCACTTTAAAATCGACTCTAGCAACTGGGAAGAGGTGGCACTGGATAGATCCACATGGAGAGGGCATAAAGGATGGGTCTTAGATTGTAGATGCCATACACAACAGAAGCAGAAAGAAGGTTGACAATGCAATGGCGCTTGGTGACTACATATGCCCAACCTGCGATCGCAGCTGTGTATCAAGGATCGGCCTCTTTAGTCACACAAGAGCTTGCAAGGAGTGTCAGGGTGAGGTATGGCGACAATGATTGTTAAGTTGCTATTTTGCTATGGTAGTTTTATGTCCCCTTGTTGTGAATGTGAATAGTCGTTTGCACGGGTTATGACTGAATGATTAGTCTTAGTTGAATCTGCGAGAGAATGTTTTAGTTAGTAAGGTTTTGCTCCCGGTCCAGGAAGGTTGGACGTGTGCTTCCTGGACTGGTCTTGTGTATTCATATTATATTATGTGCCTAATAGTTTAATACAGTATTCGTATTTGGATTTATTCGAACTCGAGTTGGAATATATTTATTAAGTGTTTTGTATAACAAATATTTGAGTAGCAAGTATAAAGTAATTACAAAGGAATAATCGTCATACCCCTAGTAAGACAAGAGCCAAGAACAAGACAAGAGATAAACATAAATAATTGAACCCTGACACTTGCAAGGGGAAATGATCGTCTCTCGAGACGTAAATTGCCACATACATACGCCTTACATTCTACTTTATAGAATAGATTCATTTTTAATAGATATGAACGGGTAAACCCATTTTTTTGTAAAGCTACTTTTATCTTCGTGGCGAAAGAGAAAAACCTGAAAGGAACATAGCTAAGTTTGACATAGATCTAAATCCAATCCACTAGATAAGTAAACACGAATTAAGGCCCGCAGGCCGCAGGTAATGACCGGCTAGTATAGCAGTAAAACATGTAATTTGTGATGGACTTGGTTTTCGTAAGTAAGACGCCTTACTTTTTACTTCTGTCCATTGTATAATTTAATATTTGTCAGGGGCCCCCAAATGAGTTTTTTATATAAAAAAAATTAATGTCATTAAAATGCTGGGGGTCCCTAAGAGGTCCAGCCCCCCTACATAGACATAAATAAATATAGACTGGCCAATTAGAGAGTTTGTGTCTTCTTTATTTTATGTCAATACATTTTGTTTAATCTCTAAGACTGAAGATCATGCAATTTTTAAAGTTTTCATAATTCGGAAATCCGAATTCAGTAGATATACATGTTTTCAAGTTACATGAAGTTAATTCTATATTTATTTATGTCTATGATCTTGAATCTCTGCTGTCATTTTTACATGTAACCTGTTTTTCCTTTCTCTCTTTGTCTTTTACTTTCTTTTTTTTTTCTGTCTCAATGTTTTTCTTTTGATTTTCTGATTCGTTTTTACATTTTATCTTTATGCTTCATAAAATAACGAGCTGCTTCTTTTTTGTCTGTGTTTATGTTTTGGGTCTGTCACTTTATTGTCCTGGCAATTACATGTGTCCATCTTACAAGGCTTATATCGAGTCTCTCTGTCTGTTTATACATCTGTCTGTCTGTGTTTGCAAAAAACGTTTAAACACGTTATTTCTCCAACACCTATCCTCGGATGAACTTGAAACTTCAAACAATTATTTATTGGGCACAAACAATACATGAATCAATTTAAAAAAGCAATTAGTCATTAAAAAATTAATTATTTGTTTATGCCAACAAAGAAAATTATTCCTTCAGTAATCATATATACGACTAAATATGAATGCTTTAGTCCCCGTTTGTGAATTGAACATGTTTTTTCTCCGACATAGACTCTGAGATGTAGTGGAAACTTTAAACAATTACTTATTGTTCCTAAGAAAATATGAATTAATTAAAAAATTAACAAATTAGTAAATTAACTAAGACTCAGACTAAGACTGATTCATTGATCCTTATGGAAATATGTTGTGATTACATGGACTATTTTTCCCATATACAGACAACACAACAAAAACATTCACATAAATACAACAGACAAAACATAAATAGTTAATCGAGCGACTACACACAGACATTCTCATCCTTTTCTTCTCTTTTGTTTGATACCAACAATTGAAATTGATCCTGCAGTATTTACAGATACGGCTAAATAAGAAGAGTTTTGTCCCCTTTGATAACTGAACACGTTATTTCTCCAACATCCACTCTTTCCCTTAGATCACGTTTTTCATTCTCTAAAAAAAATGTTTTAGATTTTCTTGCTTATACTCGTCCACGTCAGCGGTTCTCAACATTTTATGCTCGGCGACCCCTTTTTGCAATCTCACACTTTGCCGCGACCCCCCCCCCCACACACACACACATACATACATACAGCCAGTAGCGGCCTTAGGGGGTGGCAAGTGGGGCAACCGCCCCAGGCTTCGCGCATGAGAGGGGCCCCTCGATCGGAGATTTTATTGTCACCAACGTCGAAAAACAAATTAATTGTCATAAACTAGGACTAATTACTCAATATTTTCCCAGAATCTTTATGATACCAATTGCCATTTAAGCTCTCAACATACATTTTTGGTTTCTATCTAAATACCGTTCAGTTTCAGTAAAGACAGCATCTAATGACCTGCCGATTCTAAGAGGCTATCATTGTTTATCAGCTCACAATAAAAACACGTAAGTGGAAGCAACCAAACTAAATCGTATATTTCGTATGTAAACATCGACGTCCAAACGGATTTTATTTGGAAAATGCGTAGTGATACGGTTTGAACTACTGTTTGAATTATGAAAATTGTAGATGAAAGAGTCCTTTATAAAGTTTGTAGTAACATACATGAAGCTTTTGAAAAATTGATTTCTTAAAAAAATGTAAATTAATAAACAATTATATAGTGTTTTCTTGACTTTTGCTGGTGATACGTTCTAAGACCGCACGCGAAGGTAAGATTTCCGCAGTATTTAATTTCATATGCATAGGCCTACACTTACACTATTTTCTGATATAAACAGTATGACAAAACATCCGTAAACACTTTTATTAAAACGTCTAGATGCCCTTTCCGATTTCATTAATAACTTTTAAACGCTGTTCGTTTTAAAAAGTCATAAATTGTTCATTAATTTTTGAAAGTGTCATATAGCACTGTTATGTTGCATTACAGTATAAAAAGAATTGGTACGTATACATTAAATGTACTGTTACTTTAGTCTGAAATTAAAAAAAAGGGCTGAGGATGTATGACAAGGATTTATTATTTGGTACTGTAACCTAGCCTGTAATGAACCAACTGATGTGCTTATGTAGCTTTTTCGGTAAATCAGTTTCCAGGAAGTTTAGCGATGATATATTAAGTTGTTATTTAGCCATAATTAGACATGTATTGTCTTTGATAGAAATTCATTCTGATGTTCTTTCTAAAATATTGAAACCTGCCTGGGTGAACCACTTCGGGGGCCGATTTTAAGTTTGTGTTTCCACACAAACTGTCTTTGTAACCTTGTTTTCCAATAGACTACTTTGCATAAACATCGTGCGGCCGTGGGAAAACCCATGTCATCTTGTTAAAAAGAAAACAAAACGAGGGAGTATATTTTTCATCTAATTTCTTTGAAAACCCGTGGTATAACCCTTATGCAAATGTCGGGTCTGCAAACGTTTAGAGACCACTGAAGCTCGTATAGCACCCTTTGTTCTTATAGAATATAGAACGTAAAATTGGCTTCAATTAGAAGAGTGAGAGAGGAGACATAATATTAATAGTGCGCGAATGATTTCCTTTTCATTTGCTTCTGTTAATGGAGAACAATTATAATGGTGTACATTAAGTACTTAACAAGTGTATCAACATAAAGTTCTATATTTTGTAGCAAAAATGAGTTCCACAGGTTTGAAATGGACATACTGTATTGTTATTATTGCATCGTTAGAGACGGGTGAGCCTGTTAGCGTCATGACTTTAAAGTAGATATATAGTCTACCTTTACTGCTAAGGGCCCCGCACATGATGCTCGCCCAGGGCCCCGCGCACTACTAGGGCCGCCCCTGCATACAGCCAAAGAAGAACAGACAAAAACAATTCATATTTTCGATGTTCTTAGGCGACCCCTGGCAAGTCGTCAATCGACCCCAAGAAGTTGAGAACCCCTGCCCCACATCAACTTTTTCTTTTGGCTCATTATTTTCTTTCTACATTGCGGCAGCTTTCACTGCCCACCATCCCCACATCGTTTAAATTTCCATTTAAAGTAGATCTACCGCTAGCCATATAAAACAACAATGTTTACGGTTTCAGTACATAAGTCCACATTTTCATCCAGTCTTATATAACGGCTTCTTATTCCCCATTACTGTCTAGACATGCCAACCAGAAGCCTATCATCAGCAGCAGCAGCTGCCGACATGAAGACTACCCCCATTACACAGGGCTGGACATTCGTTGATACACGGTTGTTGGGTTGTTACTCCAGACAACCAGTCCAACCACTTTGTAGGCGTATTTATTTCTTTATCCCACGCTTTACTAAAACTTGAACAAACTTCCTTGTAACCCAAAATAAACATAAGTTCTACTAATATATATACACACATATATATATATATATATATATATATATATATAAACCCAGCTTTAAATTTCAACGTAGAGGCATGTAAAAAAAAAACGAAATGAAATAATCATATCTTCAACATTTTAAACACAAATATAAATTATTTTGAGATTCTCATATGATTCTCTGATTTCTCTTTCAACTTTAACTCTCCTAGTTATAATCTTAAATGTGGTTGCATCTGTTCAGTATCCGATTGTTCTTCTTATGGTAACATCACATGATCAAAACATGCACATGCATTCCATATTAACATTCTGTGGCATAAATGTACCAGCACCATCATTTTTTTTTAAACATTACTCTTAATGTCTTTGTCTGAACCTAATAGTAACGCATTTATTATGTGTATTAGAGGCCTACTTATAATGTATGGGGTAACCACCTTAGGCCCCGAGCCTTAGAGGCCCCGCGATAAAAATAGTCTGTCCTTTTATCACTGCCAGCCAACGTATAAATACATATTCTCGATACTGATACCACAACAGTCGCCCAAGGCCCTGCGCGCTGCTGAGGCCGCCTCTGTGTGTATTTGACGTTGCAATGACTCTGGCATAGTCTTTGGTCTTTGTAGCCCACGTAAGCATTATATAAATCAGCAATACGAAAAACTATAAATACATTTAAAAAAAAAAAAAAGAAAATGTCCCATCATAAAACGTAAAATAATATAAAATGTTTTTTAAAAATAATAATTTGTTTTTTAGATCAAACCGGGTATTGAATTCTAACTTTGGTTCCGTCGGTTAATTGTACCAACGACGTTACCCAGTGGACAAGAGAACAATGGATAATTGTGTTATTATTGATTGGTATACAATAAAAATAATTGCATTTAAATTAAATGCCTAAATTTACCTCTAATATCAGGTGGCCGAGCCTTGCTCGGTTAAATAATTTATAACTAAGAAAGGTAATATACTACTGCTACTGGTGCTACAGCCCATGGAAAGATATGGCCTGCTCTTACACATCCCTCCATTCATATATCTCCTGGGCCTTTCGTCACCACGCCCTAACGGTAACCCCAAGTTTAGATATCTTGTTCAGTGTGAGAAAGTAAGGAGCAGTAGAGCAGCTGTGTAATCACCATTTCCTTTGTTTTGGTACGGGACATTAGACACTGAAGCATGAACACATGGTCATAATTTTACCAGCAAAATTATAATTATAATAAGGCTTGACATCAAATCCGAAGATTAATGAGGAATCTACACCGCTCTACGCAATTAAAGTGTAAACAATTTATTAAGCACTTAAAACGCAATAACTAATCATACATCGGTACATTTAATTTCATTACTTTCCTTCCATAGTTCTATAATAAATCAATCTTCAATAAGATGGTGCGCAAATGTTTAATTAGGTCCATTGATACTTTAAAACTCGTTCTTGTTTGCATTGTAAGCCTAGTGACGTAAGCATCGTTTTTCCCGTTTACGTCATGGGAAAACTTACATTCATAAATTTTCCATTTCATTCATAAATTATTCTGACCAAAATAAAATTGAGACATTTTCATATCGAAATAACGGTCGAACTCGAGTTTTCCCGATGTGGCCAATGAGTTCAGATTTTTTTTCTCACTAATACGCACATACCTTGAAATTTTAAAGAAAATC
The DNA here is from genome assembly GCA_021533235.1 of Biomphalaria straminea. Lineage (NCBI taxonomy): Eukaryota > Metazoa > Mollusca > Gastropoda > Planorbidae > Biomphalaria > Biomphalaria straminea. The sequence goes on from JADKLZ010000166.1 coordinate 26,558,376, forward strand.
GTTAGAGCCGTTTTCGAAATAAAATTTATAAATAAATAAATATATATATATATACAAGAATTGCTCGCTTAAGAGTATAGGACTGAGAAGTGAAACATCGTAACAAATCGGGTAAACCCATTTAAACAGTATTTTATAGTAGCTATGTAAGGGTACATGACACTGGATCAGTGATACACAAACTAAGGCCAGTAGCCAGTAGGTCATATTCGGCAAAAAAAAAAAATGGAAAAAAATTTAATCCGCTCCATTTCCTCCCCCCCCCCTTTTCCTAGGTAATATCTTGGTTAAGAAAATGTATAAATCTACTAGACTTTATAATATTTTATTGATTGGTCTCTAGTTCTAGACTTAGAAGACGGAGCACACAAATATTCGTTAACTTTAATTTTTTAAAATACTTGAATGAATAGGACCTACATGCGGAAGTGCCCGAAGACGAGTCCTGTTTAAAATATAAGTTTTCTAGTTCTCTAGACATATTTAAATTATTTTCTTTCTTTTTACGTTGAAAAGTTATAATGGTTAATAGGGCCGGTCTTAGGTCACTGCAACCTATGCAGCCGCAGTGGGTCCCGCGCTTTCATAGGCCCCGCGAAAAATTCTAGGTATAAATTATTAAATTTCAAACATTTATTTTATTTAACGAGGCCAAATCAACGATGGTATCGTAAATTAGAAGAAAAACAGTTTGTTTTTTAAACGGCATTGTCAGCTTTCATTTAATAAAAAGGTAATCCTATACTCTTAAGCGAGCAATTCTTGTATATATATATATATATATTTATATTTCTTCTATTTCGAAAACGGCTCTAACGATTTTCTTTAAAATTTCAACGTATCTAAATGTTAGTGAGAAAAAAAATCTCAGCTCATTGGCCACATCGGGAAAACTCGAGTTTGACCGTTATATCGGTTTGAAAAATGTCTCATTATGGAAAAACTTATTTTGGTTTGAAGGTTTTATGAATGACATGGAGAATTTATGAATGAAATTTTTTCCCACGACGTCAAAGGGAAAAAAAACTTGACACCTCCTACGTCACTGGCTTACATCCGTTCACTAAAGCATTTCTTTGCAACAAGTTTTATCGCGTTTGAATGAATAGACAAAACTATTTGCGCACCGTAGTTGAAGGTTTAAAACAGTGAACATCAATCAAGCACGTGGTTATATGAAGACGCTCAAGTGCTTCCAAGTGTTTCTACAAATTAATCGCTTGATCCCTTTATTATAAGGCACGTTAAAATAAGAATTTGATTAATTGTATATTTTTAATTAGCTATAATGTAGGCCGAAAAGAAAGATATGGACGCCGAATCTGGAATCTGGATGTCTGCCTGGTCGAGCGGTTTGCACGCTGGACTGTCGTTTGGATTTATCGATGGTCCCGGGTTCAAACCCTGCCCGCTCCCATCCCCCGTCGTCCTGCGGGAGGTTTGGACTAGGAAGTAACTATCTTCAATTCTGAAGGAACATCCGAAACATGTAAAACAACAAACAAACAATCTACGTCTAGATCTAGGTCTTGATTCTAGACTTACAACTAGATTCTCAGTTCTCCGTCGAAAAAACCGCCATGTTGCTCGCCGTTATTCTTCCCTAATAGCAGGAGGTTTTCGGCGTTGAAGAGATCTAATAATAATCTAATAGGTTTTCTGTTGCAATTTCTAGAAGAAAAGATGTTCACAACTTTTCAGGAAAACAAATAGATCTATACGTCTACGTCTGAGCTATAGGATTTCAGCCAGATTTCAATCGCTTTTTTTCCTAGACTAGATCTAGATGTAACAGCATTGCCAATTCCACTCTAAATTTATAGAAGACAAATATTATTATAATTTTGTTCGATCTAAATCTTTGTTTTTTT
>JADKLZ010000166.1:26570945-26585455 GCA_021533235.1 Biomphalaria straminea
GCCCCCTGGGTGTGTGGCGTCCTTTCTGTGTATTCGCGGGAAATACTGCATTCCTCATTATCGCCTTATTATTGAACACTCTAAAACAGTTCAAAGTTCTTATGATCTTTTTTTTTTCTTTGTTACTATGAATAGAAACTGAAGTGTCAATATTTAAAAAATAATAATATTTGATTTTATATTCTATTTCAGCCATTTTTGACAATGGTTATAGTGAAGCAACAATGTCTATCCACTAATGGTTCCAGTCTATTTATCAACGTGTCTCAAATCGACAACAGCTCTTCAGTTCTATTCAACAAATCAGTAACTGACCAGGCTAACTCAAAAGTGAGGCCGGACTGGGAGGTCAGCTATGAGCTCAAGTATGGCCCCAACGTGTCTTGCACCACTCAGCAGCTCGAGCTGCCCAGAGACCTGAGGTTTACCGAGGACACTATGATCTCAGTGGTCGCTTACTGCTGCCTGTTCATCATGTCCCTGGTAGGGAATATCATGGTCTTCACCACTCTCTGGGGCGGCAGGCGCTCTAGGGTAAACATGTGCATACTGCACCTCTCAGTGGCGGATTTGTATGTGGCCTGTGTCTTCTTACCCCTGGAAACTACCTGGCATATCACTGTATCCTGGCAAGCTGGGGACTTAGCCTGCAGGTGAGACAAGATATAGTCTTTAAAATATATATCTCATGGCATGCATAATTAAGATTATTTAAATTTAGTACGAATTAATAAACCCTTTCGTACAGGAACTCACAATTTTGTTTCAAAAAAATATTTTGTGTGTGGGTTATGATGCAGTGGACCTCAGGAGTCGGTCAAGAAAAACGTTGTCCATCGTTTAGCAATTAATCGAAGTACATCATGTGTACGTTTGTACACACCATGCACCAATGCAGTAAAAAGGTACATAATTATACATAGTTATATACAGAAAATCGTTTAACAAAAAATATTAAATAACTAATATAAATCATTTATGTTTTTACTTTTATCATATCAATTTATTTTATCAAGCAATAGCATTCTAAAATCACTTTTTTTTACTATTACTACATAAAAAATAGCATTTTAAGTACTCAGCTATAAGCTATAACATAATTTAAAACAATTAATAATTAGTTTTTCGTATTATCACATGAACCCTAATACTATACCCTGTCCATAAATGACTTAACTAAAGGAATTTTTAGGTTTTTGTTTTTTACAAAATGTTTTGTTTTTTTTAGTATTTGAATAAGAGATTGACCCTTTACAAAGCAATTAGAGCAATTAGATATTGATGTTCTTTCTGAAAATATTAAAACCTGCCTTATTACCTGCCTAGGTGGACCACTTCGGGGGCCGATGTTGTCTTTGTAACCTTGTTTAGGTAGTGGAATGCTTGTATCTATGACCACTTCCGGCAATGATAACCTTGCGGAAGTAATAACGTAAGCTATCCCAGTAGTTCATTTCCAGTCCAACTAAATCTTAATCAGTCTTATGAAGAGTGATCTCCACCTTTTGTCGTTTTGGTGATTTACTTGAGTTCTTTCTGTTCAGAATCCAATGTAAATAATAGTTTCTTTTTTTTAGTGAATCTTTTTTTTTTTCTTTTTTTTTTGTGCTTCTTTTTTTTTTCTTATATTTTCTTCCTTTTTTGTTCCTTTTTTGGCTTAAATAATAATAAATTTCCTTTAATAAGGATTACTACAATTAAGACGTTTAAAATAATACTAATTGAAAAAATTGCCATTTAACATTAGAGTCTTAACTAGATACGTTTTCAATCTTCCTCATTCATCATCTCATCTCAGCCTGTGGTCCCTACTGGGGCACAGGCCACTAACCAGCTTTCTCCAGGCATCTCGGTTCTGGGCGAGTCTCTCCAACTGTCCCCATGTCTTGCCCATCTGCTTGGCTTCTGTTTCCAGATCGCGGCGCCATGTGTTCCTGGACCGTCCTCTATTCCTCTTTCCTTGGGGGTTCCAGGTTAGGGCTTGCCTTGTTATATTGGATGCCGGCTTGCGCAAAGTGTGACCTATCCATCTCCAGCGTCTCTGAAGGATATCTATTTAAATGGTCTGCTGTTTTGTTCTTTGCCACAGTTCCTCGTTCGAGATCTTGTCTGGCCAGCGGGTCATAAGAATCTTCCTCAGGCAGGTATTGATGAATACCTGGATTTTTTTGATGGTGGTGACGGTGGTTCTCCAGGTCTCTGCTCCATAAAGTAGTATCGGCTTAACAATGGTTTTAAATAGCCTTATCAATCTTCCTAGAACAATTTTTTTACTTGTGAAATTCCGAGGTAAGGGATGTCTTTCTTTACCATCTAGGTCTACAGCAAAAACACCAGTTCTGAAACAATTACGTAAATCTAAGGGAGGAAATGTTACTATAAGAAATGCTCTTGGCATGTAGCTATCACGCACATTTTTAAAATGAACTTTTAGCAGCGACTTTCGAGTACTAGCGTAAAGCCCGGCAATGACATGATTCTAAACTAATTTCTTAAATTAAAAAAAAAAAAAAAAAAAAAAAAATGTTTAGTGCCCCCATTAGAATGAAAGAAGCACATTTTTGTGCGTTTTGTTTGTTGGTTGGTCTGTCCGTCACGGTTAGATAAAAAAAAACACTAAAGGCTTTTAAAAATATGATTTAACCTTTACTGTTCTTTCAGAAATATTGCGATAGTTTAAGGATGGGAGCATACAGGAATTGAGCCAGGGACCAACGATAAATCCAAACTAAAGTCTAGTGCGCAAACATCAAGAAAAGGCAGGTTTATGTTTATACCCTGCTCGCCATCCTCCGTCGTCCAGCGAGAAGTTAATTATTTTCAACTTAGAAGGAACATCCGAAACATCTTGCGAATAGGCGGATCTGACAGGGATCCGACTCCGACGGGGGCTGCCTCTGAGTTTGTGTATCACATAAACTCTCTTTGTAATCTTGTTTAATTATATCTTTATTCGTTTTAAGCTACTAATACATTTTATTTGCCATCAAATATCCAACCATATATATATTAGTAATGAATAATAATGCTGAATTTTGAGAACACTTTAACTATATTTTTCAAATATCGTGTTAGAGGTTTAGCTCACATCAGGAGAGATAAAAACAAATAGCTTGTTATCTTGTTAAAAAGAAGCTTGATTGTCTCAAATTGCATTATTATTATTTATGTCATAATACATCTTAATATTCTTATAGTAATTAACTCCTTCTCTCCTAATTGACGATACCAACGTTGATTTGATCCCATTAAATTAAATTAATTTTTAATTGTATAAACCTTTATTTGCGTTTGAGAAAAAGAGCATGTGTTCTTCTAAAATTATATAACATTTCCTGATTACAAACACAATTTATTGAAGTTTAATGATAGATGGGTGGAAAATAATTACGGAGAGAAAGAGTTAAATTTTGTTGTCTCGTCTGTGGCAACGACTTTTAATTACATAATGCCTACAGGCAAAATATTCACACTTTAACATTTAAAAAAAAAATGGTCTCCCTTTATTTTGCTGGATAATGCCATTTGTTCAATGTCAATTTTCATTCTAAACATCTGTACGCCAATGTCTCTCAAACTTTTATCATTGACGTCTTACTAGCAAAAAAATATATATTTCTCATTCCTTCCTTCCTTGCCAGTTAAAGCTTTTAGGGTAAAAGAATCTTAAGCTTCGACAGCGTGTTTCGAAAGGATGTTTAAAATGTAATGAACATCTTTTACAATAAAACCTCTAATTCCTTTCGTGGAAACTAATACCTTCTTAAAAACTTCTATGTGGGTGGGCTGAAAAACCCGGGGGCACATGGGTCTGAAAAAAGGCTCTAGAATTAGACAGTTCCTGTATATCGTTGGTCAGAGAATTACTAGATTGTTGATGACACAGAAAACTCTAGTTTAACCGTTACAACCTTTCAATTGATGTAAATACAAGTTTGGCTAAGGAACTACAGGAAGATAACTAATTAGTCTTTAAATTAATTTCTCGTGGTCGAGAGTCTAAGTGCGGCTTGAGCTTGGCTTGCTTGGCTACCTAGAAGGGGGCCCGAGGTTCGACACCCGACTCGGACAGAGTTGTGTTTACTGAGCGCCCTAAGGCAGCACGGAAAACCAACTCCTAGATACCCCCTCCCCCCACCGGTCCACAAATGAGATTGGATCAAAGCGCCCTGAGCATGCTATAAGCATGAAAGTAGCGCTATATAAAAGCTATAATAATAATATACGTCTTAGGGTATTTCCGCATTTTAGTGATGTACTAAATAAATAATTGAATAAAATGATGTTCCGTAACATTTACACAACTTTAACAAGTCAAGATTTAAGAGTCTATCATTCAAATATTATGAAGTCTTGTATACATTTAGACATTTCGTTCTTGTAACAAGGGGAGGGGGATGGAGCGGGTAAATAAATAAAGGATGTATTTTTTATTTTTTTTTTGCAAATGTTTGAACACTGTTTGGAGTAGAAGTGTATGCAGAGGATATTTAATATGCACTCTAGTAAAACTACTTTCTGGAGTTTGTTATGAATAAGAAGCTGCCCCCAGTCCTAACGGTTGATTAGCACGAGGGTCAAACGAAAAGCTTAAAACTAATCCATCGCCACAAGGGGCGAAGATGCTGGCGCCTCTAAATAAATCAGTAAACATTCTATGCGATATAATTTAAAAAATGAAAAAAAAAAGTCCATTAATTACATTTTTTAATTTTTAAAAAAATATTGATAAATAACATTGAATTATGGAAACCTATAGCTGTTACTGTTACATGTTACATATCCCTTAGTCTGGTGGACCGTTGGGGCACCAAGCAAGACTTGTAGACCGTCCTTCTCCATTCCTCTCTATCCTTTGCTCTGATTGGAGCTTCATTCATTGAAGTAATGAAGTCATTACTGGAGCTGCCATGAAAATGCAATGTAAACAAATATAAAATATAACAATGATTGTAACGATGAGGAGTCCGCACTTGCAACTATGACTATCAATAATGTGGAAGCTATTTCCCTTATTCGATATCAAACAAAGTAATTAATTATAAATAATTGTTCTACTAATTGGTAAACATTTGATTGGTTTATTTTTTGTTAAGTACAATAAAAAATTGTTTAAAGTTTCAACTTGATCCGAGAATGGTTATGGGAGCAGAAACCTTTACATTTTTGGCCAGCTCTTAACAAAAGTTTGCCCATTACTGCACTAGACCTTCATAGCATTATCGATATCAGTGATCCATACCTTGTATCGATGAGCTGAAGTCAAGTGGCTTTTTGTTTATTTATTAATGACAGGTGTATAGAAAGGACTGGAATTTCAACATTTGATTCTATCACAATATATAAACCAAGCTCTGTCTGGTATAGGTTTAATGTGTCTATATTCAAATACATACGAAACAGTGTCCAGACACCTCATCATATGAGACATTTCATCATTGCAACTTTTCATCATTATAGCATTTCATCATTTAGGGTTAGGATTAACTTGCTCAGTACATGAATTACTTAAGTACACCTACATGTAATTATGTTTGCGAAATGCACTTTATGCAATGATGAAGTCTTATGAGGATAAAATGTTGCGCGGTGGTCGAATGGTTAAGCGCTCGGCTTCCGAACCTGAGGTCCTGGGTTCGAATCCCGGTGAAGACTAGGATTTTGAACATCGGGATTTTTAGGGCGCCCCTGAGTCCACCCAACTCTAATGGGTACCTGACTTAAGTTGGGGAAAGTAAAGGCGGTTGGTCGTTGTGCTGGCCACATAACACCCTGCTCGTTAACCGTTGGCCAAAGAAACAGATGACCTTAACATCATCTGCCCCATAGATCGCAAGGTCTGAAGGGGAAACTTTACTTTCTTTTTTTTATGATGAGATGTCAGGACACCTGATCGTACTAAATATATATTTATTATTCTCAGGGACTAATGACAATTGTCATAAAGGAAATAACTCACTAGGTGAACAAGAGAGCACATGAAGAAAATAAGCTCATCTTAAATTTAAAAAAAAATTCATTTAATGCTAGAATTTTTTTTTCTAACCTTCACAGGATCTGCATGTTGTTGCGGGCATTTGGCTTCTATTTATCATCCTATATCACAGTGGTCATTGCCATTGACCGATACATGTCCATCGTCCATCCTCTTGTGTTTCATGGCTCCATCAAGAGATGTAAATTTATGTTGGCTTCTGCTTACGTCATCAGCTTTTTTTTCAGTCTTCCTCAGGTGAGTGAGATCTCAACTTTACAAAATATAAAAACACCCACACATTGGTCGACTCATTGGTAAGCGTCGCACGTCTTTCAAAGCAAAGCTTTTTATAAAGTGTCATTATATCAATTATTTGTTAGCGGCCCCCGTAAGGGGAAAAGCCACTATTAGGTTTGTGCAAAATGTCCGTCTGTCCGTCTGTCACACTCAGGGCGCCAAAACTAGAAGAAATACGAAAAATATTATTTCACCATTAAATGCGAATTGAAAAGTTTATGTCCAACGGCTACTTTTAGTTTTCTAAAAGCAAACCGTTTATAAAATTAATTATGCATGCGAGTTTTTAATAACAAAACACCAATTCTAAAACAATTACGTAAATGTAAGGGAGGAAATGTTACAATAAGAAATGCTCTCGACAAATTAATATCACGCACATTTTTTAAAATGAACTTTTAGTAGCGACTTTTGACTTACTAGCTAAAAGCCCGGCCATGACATGATTCTAAACTAATTTCTTAAACTTTTTAAAAAATCAGATTTAAAAAAAAAATTGTTTAGTGCCCCCATTGGAATGAAAGAAGCATATTTTTGTGCGTTTTGTCTGTTGGTTGGTCTGTCCGTCACGGTTAGATAAAAAAACAAACATCAAGATAAGGCAGGTTTATACCCTTCTCTTCATCCTCCGTCGTCGAGCGAGAAGTTAATTATTTTCAACTTAGAAGGAACATTTGAAACATCTTGCGAATAGGCGGATCTGACAGGGATCCGACTCCGACGGGGGCCGCCTCTGAGTTTGTGTATCACATAAACTGTCTTTGTAATCTTGTTTTGTATTATGTTTGACATGTTTCGGATGTTCCTTTAGAGTTGAAGATAGTTTACTTCCTAGTCCAAATCTCCTGCTGGACGAGAGGGATGAGAGCGGGTGGGGTTTCAACCCGGAACTATCGATAAATCCGAACGCCATTCCAGCGCGTCAACCGCTCAACCATGTAGCCGTCCTATTAATTTGGATCAGTCCTGTGTCAGTCATCATTTATGTCAGACTTGAACATAATAAATGTGTGCGTTTAGAAATTTCTCATTACGCTATGATCCAATCACTTGTCTGGACCAGTTAACAAAGGGGGATGGATAGAAGAGAGTATCTTAATGAATGTATACATGATCGTTTTTTAAATGCATACGATTGGCATGTGTACAGGATTCATGTAGCCGTTGCACCTAAAAGTTTCAATGAAACCGTTGCAGCTGTTTACATTTAGTTTTTGAGCTCTGAATGGGACAGACAGACAAACATTCATACGAAGGGATGGGTGTACAGATTATCAATACAAAACTTACAGCGGCTTTCTCCTTTTGTGGACCATTAAAAACTAAGATCTGATATCTAAGTGTTATTTAGTATTCGCTCGTTTCTTTCTGCACACAAAAAAAATATCACTTTTCATCTTGCCTCCACTACAAAACGATTGGATCAATTCGCATCGTAATAAGATCTATCGTTATTATAAATGTACTAGTCGACCGGCGGCATAGCATACGCCGCTATTTTGCAGGGCTGGTCTTAGGCACTTCATCATATGCGACAGCAGTGGGTCCCGCACTTTCTTTGGACCCTTGCTAATTTTTAGGTGTATAAATTATTAAATTAAACCATTTTATAGCATATAACTATAACAGATTTCCCGCGGCCTCTTGATTTACCAGGAGCCCCTGGAAATCTCCTGAAATGTTATTAAATAAAGGCCTACGAAAAAGTCCTGGAAATCTCCGGAAATTATAAAAATCTTTTGTAAGGTAAAGGTAAAGTAAATATATATATATATATATATATATCCCAAAATATATATAGATACATATCCGGAAATGGAAGTGATATTAAAAGGATCAAGCCATTGAAATTATTATTTTAACGTAATTTGTGATATTAATTAAAGTACTTCTAAAGTCAAACCTAAGAGTAGACTCTATGTGTGTATTTTGTCGTTCTAGTTTCAAGAGTCTTACGACACAATATAATCTGTAAATACTTACTTAATATTATGATAAATTGAGAAGAAGAGAATTATATACACCACTTTCATTCACAAAATGCTATTCTATGCTACGCTATTTTGTGAATGAAAATAGTGCGGATCTTCCCTATTTACTTGTTGCGGAAATTATTAAAATCTTTTGTAAAGTAAAAGTAAAGTAAAAAAAATATATTCGGAAATATATAGATAAATATCCGCAAATGGAAGTGAAATTATTATTTTAACGTAATTTGTGATATTAATTAAAGTACTTCTAAAGTCAAACCTGAGAGTAGACTCTATCTGTGTATTGTCGTTCTAGTTTTAAGAATCTGGAAATACTTTTAATATTATGACAGATTGAGAAGAAGAGAATTATATACACCACTTTCATTCACAAAATAGCGCCGTGGGATCTTTGTGAATGAAAATAGTGCGGATTTGGATACACCATTTTCCATTCACACCTTGCTGCGCCATTGGATCTTCCCTATTTACTTGTTGTTGCTTACTTGTTGTGTGTTTGAACTTTTGAACTTGTTGACTTTGAGAATTATATATATAGATACCAAAAGCATAACAGCGTGTGTGTGTTGTGGGGAGGGGTGTCTTTCCTCATCAAGTCAAAAGTCTATGTCGGATAAATTTCGATTCGCTTGTTTAATAAGTAAGACATAAAAAAAAATAAATAAATAAATCAAATTGTATATTGTGTGTAGTTGTATCAATTAGTTCGGATCAGTCATGTCATTACATTTGTTATAGATGTAGACTAAGAATAATAAATATGAATAATAAATAATAAATATGTGTGAATAGAAATATTCTTACTAATTGTTTTGTTCAGCGCGATTTCGTGATTTTAGCTTTCTCAATACACTATCTATTTTTTTTATCTTATCTTATTTAAAACAGTCGATTCTTCAAAAAAAAAAAATGGTTATTTCCTACGCGTCATGCATATTAACTTGTCTGGACCGGTTGGAAAGGGATGGAGGGAGAATGAAAGGGGTATCTAGGTGATCGCTTTTTGAATGCATTTAAAAATTTAAAAAAAAAATGAATGATCTGTAATCGAACTGGTTGGCCAAAGACCCCTCAGCCTCTTCAAGCTGATATACTAACCATTGTGCCAGGGAAGTGCTTATGAAAATAGAAGTTGTTATATTTTTTTTATGTTAGTTTCATATTTTCTCTATACCAAGAATAAAAGTAAAAGGGACTACCTTAACTTATACTACAACATCATTAAAGACATTGGGTGTGGGAGAAATTACGTGAACAAAGTTTTTACCAGACAGACAGACAGACAGTGCGTTGATATAAGCTTTGTAACAATAATGTTAAATGGTAGTTCCCTAGAGAAAGAGAGAGAGAGAGAGAGAGAGAGAGAAAGAGAGAGAGAAAGGAGAAGGAAAAAGAAATGGGCCATTAAGGTTTCATTGTAACATACACACTAATTCACGGGTTAAAAATTATTTTAGAAGGCACATTAAAATGTTACCCGTTTATATAAAAAAACATAAATAAAATAAGGGGATTTTCCGTCCATAATAAATAAGAAAAAGCCTGTCAACCATTTAACGGACATAGACGTAGTTCAACGTTACTAATTGTATATGATTGAGATATTACATTAGTTAAATGTTTTATATCAGCAATGTAATACTCTTGTAAAGTTTCAAGGCGATTAATGACGCAGTTAACACAGCTGTAAAAAAAAAATAGGTTTATGTTTCCTATTTCTCCTTGAGATTCAAAATCTCACAACTGACATGGCCGAAGCCTTTGTATTTTTTTCCAGTGCATGTCCTTCTAACCTCTGCTTATTTAGGTTGGTTATTATTACGAATCTTATTTCAACTGAGTCTCTCTGTCTGTCTAGTAAAAAAAAAAGTTTAACGTTATTTCTCAAGATTTCCGTTATTGAGAAGGCCGAAAGCTATTTAAGATAGGGGCCTTTTAGGCAGTGGCGTAGCGTAAGGGGGAGGGAAGGGGGAGCTTTTAAAAATCTCCCCGGGCCCCCACTTAGGGGTTGCCCCTAAACGGGTGTCCGAAATTTGTTTGTAATTACAGAAATTAATATATTTGATTGACAAATAGTGTCAAGTACCAGTATGTTTTAAAATATTTTTCCGAAAGTGAAAAGTTAAAGTTAGTTTTACATTTTAAAATGCAAATCTTTAATAGATTTGTTGCCGATTTATTTTACTTTCAAAATAGATCAAACATGTGCTTGCAGCAAAAACTAAAAATATTACTCTATTTGTTGCCACGAACAGGGGCGTCTTTAGCGGGGCCCCGTAAGGATAAACTATATATACCGTACCACATCACGCTAACCGGCTAATCCGTCTCTAACGCTGTAATAATAACAAGACAGTATGTCTGCCGTATTGCTGTGGGCCTTCCTTTTTGTTACAAAACATAGAACATTGCGTAGCCATTGTTGGCTTACTATTGGCCACGCTAAGTGTTATATATACAGTATTGTAATTGTTCTGCATAAAGAAATTTCTTTTTCCTTTAAAAAAAAAAAAAAAAAAATTACTCCCATGGCCATAATCTATTGGGAAACAAGATTACAAAGAGATTTTGTGTTATAACACAAACTCAGAGGCGGCCCCCGTAGGAGTCGGATTCCTGTCGGATTCGCCTATTCTCAAGAAATGGTCAAGACGTAATTTAATTTTGATTAACAAAAGGTAATAATGTTTTAAAGACTCTTTTGCCGTTGTTTTACATGTTTCGGATGTTCTTTCTAAGTTGAAAATAATTAATTTCTCGCTGGATGATATATATTATCGCAAATTAAGACCCTGCCCGCGGGTCTTAATTTGCGTATTGCTGATGTAGTCAGTGATATAGTGCATTAGAAACAATTAAAGAAAATAATAATGTTTAAAGTAAAGCGAATGCGTGAATTCACGTTAAAAAAATATAAATGGAGCTATAAATAGCTTCTTGACCTTAATTTACGCGATATTAGGATAATAGTTGCAATCATGTAAAAAAGCTTTAGAAAACAAATTTCAATGTTAATTTGATTAAAATATGAATGGAATATAATTAGTATGTTCATGTGTTAAAGATTAAAACTATCTTTGCGAAGAGAAGTTCTATCATCTTAAAGTTGAAATACAATTTTAGAAGTAGAATGCCTATATAATATAATTGCAAAGTGTAGTTCTTAAAATTAGATCTAGATCTAAATCCTTTCGATCTTTTCTCATGTCTACATAGTAAACAAAGCCTAGATCCATAAAATAGTATAGCTGTAATAGAGTTGGGCAAACTTAATTTTTTTAGGGTTTTAAGTTTGTTTTAGGGCTAAAAATTCATACACACAAGTCTAAGTTAGTACCCAAGGAACATTTCTGTCAAGTTTTGTCAAGATCAGTGAAACGGTTTTGATTTCTATACGGGGACATACATGCATAGCCTACATACATACATACATTAATACATACATACGCCTTTTTTTCCTTTTATATATTAGATATTTTAAAAAATAATATATATATATATACAGCCAAGAACTGCAATTAAAACGTTTTGCGACAGAAGTGCTGGACAGATTTCAAATGGGGATGAAGGACAGATTTCAAAGGCTGGAAAAAATGGATACTTTTGGGTTTCTTCTTGAACCAAGACACCTGTTGGATGATGACACGCTTATGAAAAACTGTGTTACTTTTTCCTGTTTGTATGATGAAATAAATGGCAAATCGCTTGTTCAATGATGTCATTGATGTGCGAGCAGTTTTGATCAACAAACCAGTAATACGATTTACAATAGACATATTGCGTAAACGGGCTTCATATGGTAATAAGGTGTGCTCAAACCTTGCAAAATCCTCCGAATACCGCTAACTCAGGCCACTTCCATTGCGTCATTCTCAAAGCTCAAGTTCATCAAAAACTTTCCCAGGAGCACAATGACGCAAGAAAGGCTTATCATGGCTTTTGTCAAAACCTCATTATCAGCTCAGCTATTCGTCTAGGATGATTCTCACTGATGTAATTTAACTGATAAAACACTTAAAGATTACGATAACATTAAAGACCACAATATTTAAGAATGATATAAATTATGATCCCTGAACACAAATTTGCATTCTAAAAATAAATATTTAATTAACAGCTATAGTTTCATTTAATAGGACAGTATAATACATAAACAAAAGAAGATATTATTATACTATTATAAAGTTTAACTCATGTGATTCTAAAATTAACATTTACTAATCACATATACATAGATACTTGGCTGTAGGTCACGACGAACTCTCTCTCTCTCTCTCTCTCGTTTGTCTCTCTCTCTCTCTAGTCTCTGCACGGAACCTGTAGCCCAACGTCACAGTCCGATCAACACTAGAGTAATATTTACTTGCGTAGTAGGCAAATGTTACACCACATATATAAGTATCGTCTCTGTCTCTGACTATGGCTGCAATTCTCGACTAAGACTGTCACCAAGAACTGCCATCACCACGACTGTCACCAAGAACTTTCATCCCCAAACTGTCACTCTAAATAAAGACATAATCGAAATATCGCTAACAACTAGCTAAAGAGCCATTCTATTACTTCATAATCATCTAACATCTAAAGCTAAATAAATAACTAATAAAACATTTTCTTACCCTGGTCCTATAGAACTAATTCCTACATGTTGTCTCTGGCAAACAACTCACACCTCTTAGAGCCAAGATCGCGAGCCAACCTCGGCGACTTGCTCCCAAAGTCTGTATGTGTCGTTCGCCAGAAAACGCCTGATCACGCCCCTGCTAAGCTACATGGCGATGTATCTCCCGGTCTGCCCCAAACTTCTCTATATATAGGCTAAGTATCTAGCTTCCCGCCTAACTAACATTAATAATTGTTTGTGTCTGTCGAGACCCTCCTATCAGTCGCTCTACAAGACAAACATTATCCTAACCTTTGTTTGGTCTCTGTCAAGTCTATCAGTGAGCTTGTTAATAGTTGTAAAGCTAATTAATAACACACACACACACACACACATCTGTGACAGCTTTAATGTCAGTGAAGTCACAAATACTAGAAAGTATCGATGTAGATGATGTTATAGATGTCTTTGCTGCGCAGAATACACGACGTGAAGCGATATGAATTGATATTTGTCTCTTGTGCATTATTTAGCTTATAAACAACGGTATTATTTATTAAAGGAGTCTTAATGATAATTTCTTTTTGTTAACTTTACTGATATACTGAACCAATTTGATCTTGGGCGTATATATTTTTTGCGTACATTATCTCATGTCATATGTCGAATGGCAAAATGCAAGGGGCCCCCAAAGAGGTCAACCCCCCGGGCCCCCGAACCCCTAACTACGCCCCTGCTTTCAGGGAAGCAAAATTGTACTTCAAAAAAATGAATCCATTAACCTTTAACCAGTTAATAAATTAAATACTGGTAATTAATTATTTTCTCTGATGCCAGCAAGGGAAATGAATACCTCATCATTCACAGATATGGCTAAATATGTAGGGTTTCGTGTTTGAGATAATTCACCGCGTAATGTCTCACCCATTCTCGGATCAAGTTGGAAATCTACACAAACATTTATTGTACGTAACAAAACATGAATCAATTAAATAATTAACTGATTAGTCAATTAATTATTGGTAATCACTTACTTATTTTATACTATTATTATTATAGCTTTTATATAGCGCTACTTTCATGCTTATAGCATGCTCAGAGCGCTTTGGTCCAATCT
Organism: Biomphalaria straminea; assembly: GCA_021533235.1. Classification (NCBI taxonomy): domain Eukaryota; kingdom Metazoa; phylum Mollusca; class Gastropoda; family Planorbidae; genus Biomphalaria; species Biomphalaria straminea. The sequence continues at coordinate 26,584,931 of JADKLZ010000166.1, forward strand.
CATTTGTGGACCAGTGGGGGGGAGGGGGTATCTAGGAATTGGTTTCCCGTGCTGCCTTTGGGCGCTCAGTAAACACAACTCTGCCCGAGTCGGGTGTCGAACCTCGAGCCCCCTTCTAGGTAGCCGAGCAAGCCAAGCTCAAGCCGCACTTAGCCTCTCGACCACGCTTCCCAAATAAGGGAAACAATGGCTACAATATTGAGATATAAAGTTGTAAGCTGATAAGCTTTTTTTTTATAATAAAGATTTTTTTTTTTGTCGTTGTGTTTGTTTTTCGTTAGCGATTGGTGTTTTAATACTAGATTTTTTTTTTACTCTTCGCTTCTATCATCTCACCCCAACTGTCTGTCTGTCTGTCTGTCTGTCAGGTCACACGTTATTTCCTCCACTTCCCATTTTTGGATCAAGTTGATTCTCGATGAGAACAACACACGAATCGATTAAAAAACAAGATTACAATGAGAGTTTGTGTGATACACAAACTCAGAGGCGGCCCCCGTCGGAGTCGGATCCCTGTCAGATCAG
>JADKLZ010000166.1:26623256-26636992 GCA_021533235.1 Biomphalaria straminea
ATGGCCATAGGGAAGAGGGAAGTAATTATCCACTGTTGTTTCACAAATCGTTGAGTTTGGATAGGAAACCATTTTAATTAAGTATAGCTTTCAAATATAACACTGAACATTTATAAGAAAAAAAAAACAAGAATTCTTAACTTGTGAGTTCTGCCTTGTAACGAAAGAATATAATACAATCGTAAATTAGTACTCTCAAATAGTGTATAAATTTTTAGCTCGTTACATATTTACGACTGAGAAATTCGTGCATACATACTAACTTACACTTTCCCGGCAGAATGTCACGTATTAATACAATTTAAACTTATATACCTTAGCATGGCTGCTGGCACTTTTGCCTCGCCTTCGTTGTGTAGCAATGAGAGCTTTTAACATTATAAATAGATCTATTTATTTAACCAAAGTAACGATGACATTGTAAACAAAGGGAAAAAGCTTTTAATATATCAATTTCTTTACGTTCATATTATTCTTTTTTTAAAGCTAGAGATGTCAAACTTTTGTAGCTCAAGGACAGAGATACTACATGTGTTAGTTTTGCATTGATGTATTGTTATCATGTAGTGATTATATTATATTGCACACGTATGCAAACTCAATCCCATTTGTTTATTATGCATGTTTAATGTTCTCGCGGTGCTAATGCACTTGTTGATAGAGTTTGTCAATTCTGCTTAATTGTGTGGGTACATAATGGCGAGTATTTTTTTTCTTTTCTTTTTTCTTTAAATTTATTTGGCTTACTCATGTTCTTTGCTTAATCATTTAAACAGAGGGAATGTAATGTAAATATGTAATATCCAATAAAAGTTCATGGATTGATAGAATGTATTTAATTCACTGGATTTTTTAAATTTCAAGGTAAGCGAGTTGGGGTTTCGAATAATTTAATGCAAGATTTTGTCCACAAATGAAAACATAGAAATCAATAAGAAGCAGCCGTGCACGAGGATTGATTGTACAAGCTTAATACACACTTTGAAAACAATTACTAATACTAAACACTTCACAATATGCATAGCTTGAGAGAGAATTAAGCATAGGAAGGTCAGGAACAAACAAAAGTTTTTTTTGTTTTTTTTTTTTTGGTTTTAAAATCATTTTTAAGATTGATAAGCTTATTCAGCCTGCAAGTAAATTGTGTTTTTAGTTAAAATTTGTAATTGAGATATTAATGGGATATTAAAGCTTTATCCTAACCGAACTTTAGAATATTTGGCAGCACTAAAAAGAGACACCAAGTTGGAGCTTTGAACCAATATGCTTGTCAGTTAGGCTATTTTGGCCTGATTATCATGAAAAAGGTTTATAACAATACTGTCTAATAGACTTGTACTTTGGCTTTGCTAGGATTTTTAGGGGCGGGAGAGGTCTATAGCTTCCCTTTGTTTTTTGAGTGATGACATATTATACTAAAAAGGGGATTAATTCAACTTATACTACCACATGTGTTTAGTACTATTTCTTTCCCTTGTTCGATACCAAACAAAATATTAATTAGTAGTTGTTAATTGACTAATTGGTATTCTAAATTAATTCTGGACTGATTATGGAAGAAATAATGTATGCAAACCTTTTACCAGATAAACAGCTATGTGATAAGATAAAATGATTGGATCATAGACATACGCATTCTAGATCTATACCATAGACTTATATTTTACACTAGACTGTAAACCGTAAATAAATTCTTATCCGCAAATATATATATATATATATATATATATATAGAGAGAAATAGATAGATAGATAGATAGATAGATACATAGAAATAATATAACTGATTGATTGATTGCTTTGTAATCGATAGAAAACAATAGGATTATTATCTATGGAAATACACTAGGTACGTGGAGACTTTACAAAAACGTTTCTTATGCATTGCATTGGTGAAAAAAATATTTGGGCAAATTGACATTCCACATTATTGTAATAGAGGACAACGAAATGTCACCCTAGAAATCAAGTACACTTGAGCTATTGTAAGTTTTGTTTATAAGCTCATTTGTAAAGCTATCAATCTTTGACCAGGAAGTAGTCGGTCTACTAAAATAATGTTTCACATCAGACAACGCTCAGCATGGAAATGAAAAAAAGAAAAGGTATTAGAACGACTACAAGTCAGAAAATGACCTAACAAGAATCGACTTATTTTAAATTTGCAAAGTCATGTTGACATCAATTTAAATAAACACATACATGATTTCAATTCTATTTTATGACTTAACTGTTTGATGTACTCGATACGAAGTTTTTGTTCAATAAAAAAATAAAATTTTAAAATTTTAAGACATAGAAAGACAGATAAAAATTGCAACTGGCTTCGACTTTGAAGATACTGATGAGTTCAGTGTTTCACTTGACTACGCAAATCCAGTTGCGTTCTGCACATTTTATCACACCTGACAAGCCGTTGTTGGACAGGGTTTAGCCAATAAGAACTTGTTTAAACATACCATTACACATGTAAATAAAAAAACAACAACGTGAAAATGAAAACGATTATAATTGCTTATTCTCTGCCTCAGAAATATATTTTAGAATGTAAAAGCGTTTAAATGTATGTGTACGGTAGAGAAACAAGTTTTAAAGTGAATCTTAATAGCGTGAAATATAGCGCAAGGATTCTACTAAATTCTTCTACGATTAAAGTTCCAGGTGTTTTGTATTTGCAGCCACACATCTCCATTTAAAAAGTGTGTGTCTCCATTAGCTGAACCTTTTCCAAACTGATGCTGTAAACCTTCCTGAAATAGAAAACCCGTATGTAACTAAAAAGAAAACATTTGACTTGCAATACAGCACTGTGAAGTAGTAGTAATCTATACAATGAGCTATTACACATTGTTCTTTCATGCCTGCTTAATGGCACTCGGGAAGCTATAGTCATCTGACTAGATGTAGTTTTTGTTAAAAGGAGAGATAGTAATTATCACTCAACAATTCATACAATTTATGTAAAAAAAATGTTTCAAGGGAGAAAACTTTAAATATATAATTAACAAAAAACAATTGAAGGTTTAGGTACCTTTGATTTATAACTTAAAGTAAGCATTCTTTAAGATTAACGTATGTTGAGACACCTAGTCTGATTTATTTACATGAAGAGTACTATAGTTGACAGACTTTGAACACGACATTTAGTTATGCCACGATTTAGTTGGGATATAGATTATTTATGTGAAGTCAGTTGGCGTGAGGATAACGTCTAATGAACAGACAGAGACTCGACCGTGGTGTTTTCAATATTAACAAGATTACGAAGACAGTTTGTGTGCAGACACAAACTCGAAATCAGCTCCTGAAGTTGTCCACCCAGGCATGTGAAAAGGCAGGTTTCAGTATCTTCAGAAAGATCATCAGAATGAAATTCTATCAAAGACAAATGACAGGAAAGAATGGAGAAAGAAGGTTGACGGATATTTTATGGTCCCCCCCCCCAGCGGTCTAGCACATAGTTTAGATTTATTTATAGGTAATCATATAGCTGGATATACAGGTTATCATATAGTTTATATATACATATATTTATATAATTTAGATTCAGAATTAATAATATAGTTTAGATTTAGATGTAATTATATACTTTGCATTTAGTGATTTCGTGGTAATCGAATAATTCATGAATAGTGGTAATCAGATTGTTTCTTTTTTTGTGGTTATAAAATTGTTTGGTCTTAATAGTCCACCCAACTCTAATGGGTACATGACTTTAGTTTGGGAAAGTAAAGGCGGTTGGTCGTTGTGCTGGCCACATAACACCCTGCTCGTTAACCGTTGGCCAAAGAAACAGATGACCTTAACATCATCTGCCCCATAGATCGCAAGGTCTGAAGGGGACACTTTACTTTTTTTTTTTAATGGTAACTCTGAATTTAGAAATACTAGTAATCAAAAACGTTGGATATAGCGTTAAATACATTCTTTTTATATGATAGTAATAAATAATTAACATGAAGTGATCATGAAAAGAGTTAAATCTAGTGTTAATCAAATAGTGTCATTGTAACGGTAATTAAATTGTATGAAAGACCTTAAGTGAAATGAAGTATAGAAAATAAAAAAAAAATTCATATAGATAAAAACTGCCAAAGTGAAACTAGAGAAAGTAATTTCATAAATACACTAAGGTCTCATTTACAATTAAACTTTGTCAATATGTTTTAACTTAAAAGTCTCTGTGGCATTTTACGTCTCGAGAGAGTGACCTCTCCATTGCTGGGGGAAAGCCTGGGCGGTAAATTTGCAATTGCTGGGCTGCTCACACGTCAGCACACGCCTCTCTTCCATACTGACCGGGTCCAAAGGGATGGCAAGCCATCACAATTTGGGGACAGGTGTCTGCAGGAGTTTGCCAGAGGGCAGTAGTCTTACTACTGTCCCACCGCCTACGGGGCTCCAGGACCGGATTTTCTGTTAGGGTTTACTCCCTTAGCCTTTGATCTTACTTGACACACACAACGCATTGCGGCTATTGACTAGTCTTGACCTATAGCTAGGGGTTTGGTTTGTGGGCAGCAGGGCGTGTCCACACGCCAACGGGCCATGCCTGCCTCACATCTTGGGGCCAAACCTCCTCCGAGACCCATGCAGTTTAGCCTGTCTGTCCAAAGGCTGTGTGATGCATCTAGTGTGGTAGCTAACTTGTTGCCACCGCTGGCTATCATGTGTGAAAGGGGAGCAATTTTGTAAGTCTCCCTTGCCAGTACATAGCCTTTCCACAGCAAGTCCTATGCAGTACCTCCTCGTGGTGGCAGATGGAAACTGTGGCTGCGAACTTAAAAGCAATGTTTAAATAAAACATTGAAAATATTATGTGTATTATACAATTGTTAATACATGTTGTGATCTAGTTGGGTTTCCTACCTAGATGTTAGTTAGGGAAGACTCTGAAACCAAACCTCCGCTGGTCATTAAGTGCGAAAAGAGCAAAGGGAAATAACCTACTGTAAGAGAAATAAAAAAGGGAGAAAAGTGCTTATGACGTGATGCACTCTAGATACAATTTAAAAAATAAAACCGGAAAATGTCTTCCTAGATCTCTTGTTATCCTCATTGATTTAAATTTCATGTATTATTCTGACAGGAATCCTGCAGTGGATGGTTGCATTAACTGCATTATTTATTTTAAAATCAATTTATATGAAAATGTACTGTAACAAAAACGCATTGTTGTTGGTTAGGGATTCTTAATATGTCAATCACGACCCCCTCGGGTATAAGCAGCAGACATGTTAATCAAAAGGATTCATACATTTTAATTGTCGAGACGTGAATATTTTTACATGTATACTATAATATAATATATTGCATAATGCAACGTTAAGCCTATGATGAATTATAATATAGATATATATTATTTCTATGGTGACGTACTTGAAACGCGATTTCGTTCATAATTAGTTATAAGCCATCGTCTATTAATCTATGACTTGCTAATTAAGGAAATATTGAAGTTAATATTGAAGTAGATATTGAAGGTATTATTGAAGATAATATTTTTCATTAACGAACAACTCATGAAAACGGATCTGAACAAAAACAAACGTGATGAAAAGAAAAGAAAAAGCCGATTTTTTGTTTTAAATTATGGTCTTGCTGAGCTTCTGAGCGCTTGGCTTCCGTACCAGGGTCCTCCCAACTCTAATAGACACCTGGCATTAAATGGGGAAAAGTAAAGGCGGTTGGTCGTTGTGCTGGACCACCTGACACCCTCGTTAACCGTAGGCGACAGAATCAGATGATATTTACATCATCTGCCCTGTAGACCACAAGGTCTGAGAGGGGAAACTGTACTTTCAATAGTTTTAACATTGTTGTTGATATGGCAGGGGCAGTAGTAATAATAAACTGCATCTATGAAGCCGAAATGAATGTAACGTTATTTTGGTAGCTAACATCTAAGCTTTGCCACTAAGGATACTCAGAATTGTATATGTAAGGTCTGTTATATAAATGGTTTCCATATAAAAGACAAGTTACTCTTGAAACGACGCGAAATCAAGTTTGCAGTTGTCAGAAAACTATTCATAGATGAAGATGTTATGGAGACATCACTGGATGAGCTTATTGAACGAATTAATAGCGATGCACTGAAAAATGATTTCTTTTCAATGTATGTATAACAAACCATCTGTTAACAGCCATATCCCGATTTGCGACTTCTTCTTTAATGAGTATAGATCTAGTTAGTTCTAAAAATTAAAAACACAAGAAGAAAAAAAACAGAAGATGTCATGGGTTGTGATCTCTTCAAGACTGTCCCGAGAATTTTCGATCTAGTGAAACAGAAATAAGCTCAGAATGTGTCAAGAAAATGTTGAATTGGAAATAGAAGAAAAATCATTGGTAAGTCAAAAATAAAATTTCATTTATTTGTAATTTAATTATAATTAGGATTACATTTTTATAGTATTATAAAAAGATCAGTTAATTTTCCTTGTAAAATGGGGAATTGTTAAAAAGTGCTAAAAAGCTAAAACTAAGCTAAAAAGGTTGCGAAAAGCTGTTGTAAGTGATGACACATTATTACAGGGGCGGACTGGCTATATTGCAAAAGGGCGAAACACGAAATGGGCCGGCCGGGTCTCGACATATAAGTTTGGATTTATTTTTTTTTATCCAACTAATGTTTGCTTTTTTAAAAAAAGTGATAGCAGCTTTATACTGATGTCCAAATACTTTTTTTTTAGTTTTTAAAAAATTCATTTTTTTTTTAAATTCAACAAGAATATCAAAAAAGTTTACACTATCGCTGCACTGTTCTTGATTTGAATACTTTCAAACTTGGAAAAAAAATAATCACAAAGTGTCGATACAGCAAATACAATAAAAGGAACAATAATAATTATGATGAAAACAAAAATATTTAATTAGTGACATCTAGATTTAACTCTGAAACCAAATAAATCCTTTTCTAACGAAATCGATTAGCTACTTCCGCTTTCATATATTTTTCTATCCGAGATTCTAGACATCACGTCAGCCATTAACCTTGGCTAAAATTTTTTTTGTCTTTTAAGAAAATTATGGCTGGTATTTTTTTCACTTTAATATAGGGTGACGTTATTTATATTGAGTGCAGCCAACCTTGAGCAGTCCTACATCTGTGACGGGCCTTGAACTGTGTACACTTCAAATGTGACGGGAACTAAGGCCCTAAGAACTAAGGAAGAAAACATCAACAAACACGTCTTAAGGAGCCGTTTTCAAGGCGGACAGCTGATCGGTTGATGAGAAGGAACATGGGTTAGATTGTTTTGATGTGCTGGGCCTTTGTACACGCCTCTACCACGAGCGTCTTGAGATACGAGCCATTGAGAATAGAGCTGTAAAACAAAAAAAAAGAAAACCTAAATAAGAACAGTATTTAAAATAGTTTTGGAAACTTATAAAGACACTGTTTTTCTCTCAAAAATGATTTATTGCTAGATTAAACTGCCCGTGTCTTCTTGTGAGCCAGGGTTGCAAAGTGGTTAAGCATTTGGCTTCCCAACCTTAGTTTGATTTTTTGTTTGTTTGTAGTTTTGTTTGTAGTTTATGCTTTTTTTTTGGGTTTTGGCTAGTTTAAAATATATTGTAATAACTTAAGGTAGGCAACTCAATGAGCCAAGGGTGTTTATTTACAGGTCATCACAAATACTTATAACATCTTTCTTAACCACAGACTTCTCATATCGGCTCTCGACTTGGACTGAAATCGTTCTTCTTCCTAATGTAAACATACTTCGTAGTCCGGTTTCTAGAAGTGTGCACCTTTTGTACTAGCTGCATGGTGATGCGCATTGAAAAGATATACCTAAATGATACTTTTATTAATATAAGGCTCTGTCAGAAATCAAATATCAATAACCATATAGACATGGTTCAATATGAATCAATAATCTTGATTACACATGTTTTCACTTTCTTCTTTCCTTTTAAGTACACTAAGGTTAACGTTGATCGTGACTAGTACAACTTGTGAGGAGGAGGGGGTAGAGAGGGAGGAAAAGAGAGGAGTAAGTAAATGAAAGAAACGATTGCTCATATTTTATTTAATGATGAGAGTAGAGAGGCGCATGCTTGTGTCTTCCCAGCCTGACGAAATAGCTCGTCAGTCAGTAGTTTAGAGAGCAGGAGCATTTTAACAAAACAAACAAGGATTCGATGTTAGCTATCCATCTAGATAAGGTTGTGTCCATCTAGATAAGGTTGTGTCCATCTAGATAAGGTTGTGTCCATCAAGTTTCATTTAAAAATTAACGGAATGTGTTAAGAAGATTCTTACAAAAAATGTTGTATTCAAGGTTTTATCCAGGGTGTTATTAACTCTTTATCTCCTAATTGACGATAACATCTTTGATTTGACCTCATTTAATAAAATTAATGTTTAATTTTATACACTTTACTTTGTGTTATGTAAAACAAGATTACAAAAAGAGTTTGTATGATACACAAACTCAGAGGCGGCCCCCGTCGGAGTCGGATCCCTGTCAGATTCGCCTATTCGCTATAGGTTTCGGATGTTCCTTCAAAGTTGAAAAAAATTAACTTTTCTTGCTGGACGACGGAGGTTTCCGCACTAGACTGTAGTTTGGATTTATCGTTGGTTCCTGGCTCAATTACTGCATGCTCCCATCCCCTCCTGTGGAAGGTTTGAAATAGGAAGTAAACTATCTTTAACTCTGAAGAAACAATCGAAACATGTAAAACAAACAGACATATAACCCGGGAGCGTCGAAATAATCAGTTCAGCATGCTAACTGGTTCCAAACTAATAGCCTGATATATACAATATGTCACACGAGCGATTTTAAATAATCTTTCAGCATTGATCTGTAGAGATGTAGATGTACATAAACTAAACTTCTGATTTAGCACTCTTAATATCTATATATTATTTCTCAAAGAATTAGGTCAGACAACAACAACAACAACGAGTAAATAGGGAAGATCCCATGGCGTACGCAACACGGTGTGAATGGACCCAATCCGCACTATTTCATTCACAAAATAGCATAGATATAAATAAATATAGACCGGAAAAAGGAAGTAACTTCCTGTAACTTGAAAACACATGTATATATATCTACTATTGAATTATGATTTCTAAATTATGAAAAAAAAAAAAAATTGCATGATCCTCAGTCTTAGAGATTAAACACAATTTAAAGACATAGATTCTAGACATAAAATGAAGTACAATGCACAAATATTTGTGTAGTGAATGGAAGGGAGGTTAAAAAAGGGGAAGCCGGAAGAGATTATAGGCCTATTGTGTCGTAAGACTCTTGAAACTAATCTAGATCGACATTTAATAATTTCCGGAGATTTCCAGGACTTTTTCGTAGGCCTATATTTAATAACATTTCATGAGATTTCCAGGGGCTTCTGGTAAATCAAGTCCAAGAGGCCACAGGAAATCTGTCATATGCTATAAAATGGTTTAATTTAATAATTTATACACCTAAAAATTAGCACGGGTCCATATACATAAATAAATATAGACTGGAAAAAGGAATAGGTCCAATGAAAGTGCGGGACCCACTGCGGTCGCATATTTTGCAGTGCCTAAGCCCTTCCCTGGAAAATAGCGGCGTATGCTATGCCGCCGGTCGTCAAGAGGCCGCGGGAAATCTGTTATATGTTATAAAATGGTTCAATTTTATAATTTATACACCTAAAATTTAGCGCGGGTCCAAAGAAAGTGCGGGATTCACTGTGGTCGCATATCTGCAGTGCCTAAGGCCTGCCCTGGAAAATAGCGGCGTATGCTATGCCGCCGGTCGACTAGTATATCTTAGATAGTAAAAACTCGTAGGTTGGATCAAAATAAAACATGAAATATGCTGCTATATATTAGATTATTAATTGTCTTATATTAGGTTTTATTTATATTGCATACTAATTAGGTATATTCTCTTTAAATACTACTTGCATAAAATATGTTTAAAAATAGATTTTGAGCTTTTAGAAAAAAAAAAGTAGCCGTTGCATCAGAACTTTGAATGATCTATATTATCGTGATGTCAGATTTTCATTTTCTCTTCTACTTTCTGAGCACTAAACGGGACGGGCGGACAGACAGACAGACAGACGGACAGACAGACAGACAGACGGACAGACAGGCCACACAAAACTAATAGCGTCTTTTCCCCTTACGGGGACCGCTAAAAAGAGCATCCATTCCCCTTGTTCAGATGTCCAAATGGTTCGAGACTTCCTCCCTTTAATGAACCATGTGACCAGAGAAAGGCTTTTATCTCATGACCAGGATGAGAGATTGGCTCTTCACCGACCTCTCTGTCTGGAGTCCCCCATCCATTCCCCTTGACATCTATACCAACTAAAACATTTTCTGATAACAAGCGACGAAGCTATTGAAGCTTAATCAGTGTGAAAATGAGAAAAATGAAGAATTCCATCAGAATGTGGAACAAATAATTACAAAGAGAAAGAGTTAAGGTCAATGTCAAGTTTATTGTCAAAGTCATTTTTTGATTATTATTAATTAAGTATATTATCAAGTCAAGTTTTCCTTTTTTTTTTCAGACTTATCAATCTATCGAACAGATAATGTAAAGTTCATCTGTTTTTGTGACCGACGGATAATGAGTAGTCGTGTGTCAACAACCGTCTTATCTCCATCTTATGTCAGCTCCTCATTAGAGCTGGGTGGACTCAGAGGCTCCCAAAATATTTCGAAAATTAAAAATCACATTTCTTTACCAGAAATTGAACTATTTTAAAGGTCCCTGCGTGTCAACATTAGTCACTTTGAAATTAGATATAGCTCCTCCTTCGTGTACGAAGATGAGCACATTTCTCATTTCCTATGGACTCGAAGATGGCTGTAAAGTCCAATCCTCGATTTGAAAAGCCGGCCGCATATGTCTACATATAAGTCTACTGTCCAAGACATGCAACATGATCCCTAATTTACATAACAACATGAATATATCAAGATAACATGGCAATGACTTAATATTTAATGTAAATAAAAATTATGGACACTTATTCGGTGGCCCCACTCTTGTGGCAGATTTCCAAATTAGACCTTCCTCCCCCAATCTGCTTTTAAGTTAAAACCAGATCTTAAACATTGGAAAAGAAAAGAAAGTTTTAATAAAGAAAAAACTTATTAATTTTTCTAATAAATTTGTTTATAATTTGTGTTTTAAAAAAAATTTTCAAAAATTGTACGGTAACTTTTAATACATTGCTAGCCTTAAAACTAAATTTCTCTCAGATTAAACACAAAAATCAAATGAAAAAATATAGATTAGTCACTTTACTGCAACTGTGAACTTTTATCAAAATAACACAGTCCTCCCCTGACCGTTGACCCCTTCCTCGGGCTGATGAGGTTTTTTGATAAACATTGTTCATAAAAAATATACATATACATATCTTATGAGAATCTGTAAATCTAAATATTTGTCCGAATTTTTTTTTTTTACTAACTTGACAATCTGTTCAGAAACTGGTTTCAACGTTTGTTCAAATGCAATTTTAAATATTTAAAATAAAAAGACACATTAGGGCAAGGTCATTCGGATTACGTTTACATAACTTTTTTTTTCTAAAACTAATGGAACCTATCTGTTTGTGTCATGTAATGTATTTAAAAGTTGACACTTTCCTTAAGATTTCAATACTTCAGTTATAAGATTAAAAGAAGAAAAAAAAAAGGGACCTTAAAGAACACATTAATGATGCAATAAATAGAAAGTTGTTGATTAACTTTCACCTGTTTCTTTCTCCTTCATCTCTCTTATTCTATCTTCTATCTTTCTTTCTTTCGTTTTTCTTCTAAGCTTTCTTTATCTCTTTGCCTCTGTTTCTATCTCTTTCTTTTTATCTAGCGTTTTCTCTCTCTCTCTCTATCTCTAGGCTAGTTCTTCCATCTATCCTTCTTGTAGAATTACAAAAATTGTTTGGAAACAATTTTTTTTTGGACCTTGTGGTCTATAGGGCATATAAACAGGTCACCTGTTTCTGTGACAGACTGCTAACAAAGGTGTCATGTCGCCAGCACAACGACCGCCTTTACTTTTCCCCATCTAATGTCAGGTACCATTTCGAGCTGGGTAGACTCAGAGGCACCCGAAAATCCCGAAATTAAAAATCCCAGTCTTCACCCGAATTCGAACCACGGACCCCGGTTCGGAAGATAAGCGCTTTACCGCTCAGCCACCGCGTCTCTAACGTATTTAATTATTTAAAATATTATTAACTAGCTTTTTTTTTTCACAATTTAATTTTTTTAATTCGATCTACACAAAAATTTAAACGGAATTTCCAACATCAATTTTAAAATTCATTTTGTCTTCGATATTATTTATCACATTCCCCCCTCAGATGATATAAAAACAGGATATTTATAATAATAATTCTGTATTATTACATTTGAAGAGCGTCTCTTTCAAGATCCTGTAGCAGCGAACTTAATTCTAAGATGTTTTAAATACAGGTGGGAGGAGAGAGTGATGCAAGTGATTTCCTTTCTTCCCTTTGAAACTAAGCAAGAACAAATCAGCTCTAGGAAACTCTCGAATTGAAAATTGTATCGGTATTCCGACTAAAGATGCCTCGAAGATTTGTGTTTGTCTCACTCAGCCTAACTTAACATAATATAGTCAAAGTAATGATAAACATATTAAAAATATATATTTACAACTCAAGACTTAAATGTTATTAAACCTTGGTTAGGTCAGTATCACCATTGTCAAATAGTATAAAGCAGCTGTTTCATGAAGTTTATTGTTCTATTCTGCTGCGTCTGCACAGCAAGGTCATGGTGACGAATTTCTTGGAAAAGAAGCTTACTTTTCAACAGAAGAGAAGAAGAATTCCATGACCTTCAAATGAGCAAGGTTGATCAGATATAAGTAAAAAAAAAGTAAAGTACCCCCTTCAGACCTTGCGATGTATGGGGCAGATGATGTTAAGGTCATCTGTTTCTTTTGGCCAACGGTTAACGAGCAGGTGTTATGTGGCCAGCACAACGACCAGCCGCCTTTATTTTCCCCAACTAATGTCAGGTACCCATTAGAGTTGGGTGGACTCAGTGGCGCCCTAAAAATCCCGAAATTCAAAATCCCAGTCTTTGATTTGAACCCAGGACCTCAGGTTCGAAAGACAAGCGCTTAACCGTTCGACCACGGCACCCCTGATCAGATATAGTAATATGTAAATGACAAAACGTATTTGAAATGACGGAGTTAGTCAGTTGTAGTTATGAGCTAGAACGAAGACAATACAAGGTTACAAAGACAGTTTGTGTGGAAACACAAACTTAAAATAGGCCCCCGAAGTGGTCCACCCAGGCAGGTTTCAATATTTTCAGAAAGAACATCCGAATGAAATTATATCGAAGATAAATGACAGATCTTATGTAGTGCCCCAGCGGTCAAGATATATACATTCCATGCTTTGAACTCTCAACGTTTGCCTTGAAAAGCCGATGTTCAACGCAACTGCCACTTCTCTTTTATGAGTTGGTAACTTAGATAGTAAATAGCCTACTCATTTGTTGGAACAAAACAAAAAGTGAAAAGATGTGCAATTTATAACATTATTAATTGTCTTAAATTAGGTCTCATTTATATTGCATACTAATTAGGTTTTTTCTCTTTAAATACTGCTTGCATAAAATATTTTTAAAAATAAGATTTTGAGCTTTTAGAAAAATAAAAGTAGCCGTTGCATCAGAACTTTGAATGATATATATTATCGTGATGTCAGATTTT
>JADKLZ010000166.1:26637092-26674400 GCA_021533235.1 Biomphalaria straminea
TAGGTCACGACCATCTTAGACTACGTGCTGAAAAATTCTGAATTCGTTGGACTGAACTTAATCTGCCAACATCTTTTGTTTGATAATTGTTTTGTTTTGTTTGACTTCCATTCAGTTCAAAAACCTCAGCATCTTTGTTTGAAACTCAAGACACGGTCACCGTGACTCAGTTTTTAATATGTCAGTTTGATCTTGGTAGGTCAACTGCTAATTGCCTCAACAAAAGAACACAAGGGCCTTACACCATTGTTTAACCAGATTAGACTTACTCTACAAAAGGCGAGGTTTTTCGTTTCTCCACAAAGCATTCTTAAAGACTAAACAGAAGCAAATCTCAAAGATACTAATTAGAACCAGACGGATATCAATAGTTCTATTTTGTTACCTATTACCTATCCCTTAGTCTGGTGGACCGTTGGGGCACCAAGCAAGACTTGAAGACCGTCTTTCTCCATTAATCTCGATCCTTTGCCCTGATTAGAACTTCTTTCAGTGGTAGGCCCGTCCATTCTTTAATGTTGTCTTCCCATCGCTTTCTTTGTCTGCCTCTTCTTCTTTTTCCTGGACGAAGGTGTTTGCGAGACCCGAAGATCTTGTTACATGGCCATACATTTTGAGCTTCCATTTTTTCTCAGTAGTTAGCAGGTCATCACGAGGTCCGTTCGCTGAAGTAACCCTGTCTCTAATATCCTGGTTTGTGATGCGGTCTTTAAATGTGATGCCTAGGATTCTTCTATAGCATCTCATTTCCATTGCTAGGATCCTCCTTTCTAACTCGGCAGTCAGGGTCCAAGATTCGCAAGCATATAGAAATGTGGCCATGACCAGGGAGCGCACCAGTCTGATTTTGCGTATGTTAAACTTAGAGTCGGTGTATTAGGTGGCTTGCTGTCTCATTTGACATAGGCCACTAACGACGGCCCTAGTGTTTGGTAAATTTTTATTTCCGAAGTAAAGCAAAATAAAAATCAGTCAAAACGCTTTAGTGCTCCGTTGAATAACAGATCATATTAGTTAACTCTTTGACCTCGCAACGACGCTCCCATCGTTGATTCTATCCAGATATAAAGCTATACATTCCGTCCTAAAGTCGAAAATAATTTCGGTGTCAAAGAGATAATATGTCGTATTTTACCCATCGAAGCGGCTTCCGAAAGTCAGTCCTAAATCTATATTCGAGATTGTACATACAAAAAATTAAAGAAACGTGTCTGAACCAATGACATCAATCATTTCAATGACATCTCGCGCTGGCTATTGTGCGATGTGAACATCAAAGAAAAAGGAATTGAACGTAGTAGTAAAACCAATTATTCTGTTACCCAATCTTTATCAATCTCCGTCAACAAAAATAAATACACACAAAACATCATTGAAAGCCTTAAGAAAAGGGTTTTAATTGTGAAAAGATGTACAACATAATGTTGCGGACATTGCGCGCAAATCAATTTTAATAGTTTGTTTCGGGAGGCAACTGCAATATAAAAGGTCGCATGCCTCTTAGACTTGATTAAATAGCGTAAAAAAGAATGTACTTTAAAAAGTAAAACGTAATCTTGCACCTTGATGTTTTATCAAGCACGCCGAAAGCCTAATGTGCTATGCTGCTGCAAGCAAACATTTTATATGTGTTATTTGCAAATAGTCATTTTTTTTCTGGAAGAAGTTACAAAAAGTTGTGGAATGCGTTTGTGTTTCTTTTTTCAATAACACGTGAAATTTAGATATTATGTTCTTACAAATTTGACTCAATACTTAAGAACGAAAAATTCTAAGGAAAATCTTTGGTGCCATACCGGATGAAAGAAGGTGGAGGACTCGCACTAAACAAGAAATATATCAATTGTATCAGTACCCACCAAATAGTGACCGAAATAAAGAAGAACAGACTACGTTGGGCAGGTCATCTTGAAAGAATGTCATATAACAGAGGAGCGAAAATCAAATACAGGCAAAAACCAAAAGGCAGGCGACCCAAAGGCAGACCCCGAGTGCAATGGATTGATGATGTGGAAGCAGATCTGCAACAGCTTGGGGTTGGGGCGTGGAGACGAAAGGCCCAAGAGAGATCTGAATGGAAGGATCTGTTGAAGCAGCCCTCCATGGTCTGTAGCCCCACTGGGATGGATGGATGGACCTATTTGACAGCCATCTTAACGATAAGGAGAAATTAATTAATGACAAAGATTTGGTATACGTTTAAACACAGACAAATTCGACACATTCAAGTTTTGTAATATACAGTATATTTTCATCAACATACAAGCATAAGTAAAGTAAAGGTACATGGGAGACGAAAGCATCAAGGCGTCGCGAATAAACCACCAAACATTTCAAACTACACAAGCTCAAGTTAGAATAACCTGCCCAGAGTGAAGACGTCATACTGGGCTCACACGGGTCCCAGCAGCTAAAATCCCCAATTAAAAGCCTAATAGTTTGAATGACGAATGTGGTCTTAAGTTGGAATACGTTAACATGGCTGGTAGATTTGTTGGTCACAAGACACTCTCATTAACGTTGGTCAAAGTAAAATAATAACTTTAATATCATCAGCTCTAGTGATTGTTGGTTAGGAATTAGGTACTTATTTTTTTTTACATTACATTTAAAAGCATTTGTGTGATTCCCTTGGCGTATACAATAAATAATATTTCTTAAATTTTCGATGATAAGCATTTTAATATATAACAGTGAATGAACCAATAGTGGGTTTATTGTGCAAGTTATGAAATAGCGAGTCTGTGTTAAATACAAAGTATGGCAGAAACAAATATAGCATCTATATATATATATATATATAATATATAATTCTCTTCATGGCTCAATAGTTTGGATGAGAAGAAGTAAAGGAAAGATCACTCTTTAATTTTTGCGGATAGAGTTAGCCCACAAAGAAAACAAGAGGTGGGGGAGAACAAGTCGTATTCACCCTCCACAACGGATGGCTGCCTGATCGTGCGGTTTGCGCGCCGGACTGTCGTTTGTATTTATCGATATTCCCGAGTCCCTTCGTCCTGCGTGAGGTTGGGACTAGGAATTATACTACGTTCAACTCTGAAGGGACATTCGAAACATGTAAAACATTTCACAAACATTTAACAAACACTAAATAGCAGGGCCGGACTTAACCATTGTGAAGAATTCTTGGAAAGAGAAGAAGTAATCTACTAGGTATATTCTCCCGTCACTAAAGAGCAGGGCGGACCTAACCATTGTTGGACCCTATGCGAATCGGATTTCGCGGGGCCAAGTTCGGGTATTGAAGCGGATAATAAGCAAAAATTGAGAGTTTCAATAAAAAAATACTACCTGCAGAATTACTTTACAAGCCTTGCGTGTAGCGAAGTCATACAGTGTATAATAATAATTATGTTTCTTAATAAATAACGCTCAGTAGCAAGAATTACCAAATGTTTTAATCTATCTTTGAGATTGTTGACTTCAAGTAATTCTTCATGAGTATGAGGCGCGAGAAGCTTATTTCATCAGATAACAAAAGTACGGCTAATGCATAATGCCGTTATTTATGGCGACTAGGAATGTCGTTTTCCTTATTGAATGACATCCCAAAATTACAATTTTTGTCTATTTATTTCAGGAGATTTGTGTGCGTTTTCAAAATTTTTTTAATAATTTCCAGATATTTCTATGACTTTTTTCGTATATTTTGCAATTTCTAGAGATTTCCAGGAACTCCTAATAAATCGACAGGAGGCCGCGTGAAATCTGATATATGTTACAAAATGGTTTAATTTAATAATTTCTACACCTAGAATTAGCGCGGGTTCTATGAAAATGCGGCTCCTATGAGGGTGCGGGGCCCTCTGCGGTCTCATAGATTGCAACGGCATAAGGTTGGCCTTGCAAAATAGCGGCGTATGCTACGCCGCCGGTCGACTAGTATTAATATAAGGTCATTCATTTCTAACTGTAGTCCACTAAGTCACTCCAACCTTAGTGCACGTGCTGAAATAGGCAGAATATGTCAGGGTGAACTTGGTCGGTCATCTCTTTTGTTTGGTAATTAGTATTTTGTTGAATAAACTAACAAAGCAGTGTAGGAAGATTCATTTGAATCTAATTATAACCTAACCAAAAGGGCACTAATTAAGTCGTTATACTAAAAATCAATAATTTTAACTTCAGTTGGTTGAGGTCTTTTATGTATAACGTAAAGGTTTGCTATTGATTTCCAAAGATCGATCTCCAATGGTAGTAGTCTTCGCTTTAACAGCTTTTGATGCACTCTTGGTAGAATTTTGGCATTTTAAAGCAAAGTTTCTAAATTGCATTGCAAACTGAATCAGTGTTTTAAAAAAGAATTATATTAATTGTATGTAATATGAAAATGTTATTCAAACATTTTAAATACTATCAATTCGTTTGATAAAGTTCCCAATAAAGGCAGTAATACTGATCTATTACACTGACGATATAGTATTACATGATGTAAAGAGAACATGCTGTAACGATAAATAAACCTAGAACAATATCAAAAGGAACAGTGGCATCTCCACCGCTGTTTCAATTAACATAAATACAACTTCACTAGCGGCTATAACTTGAAGAACAAATTTAGATATTTTATAAAACAATAAAAAATGACGCAGTATACATTTAGCATAACAAAAAGATTTTGACGAATTCATGCACTAAGAAAAAATATTTTATATATTCATGAAAAAATACAGGTGCTGAACAAACTATAAAAAAACTTTTCAAGTTCTAAACAAAGATGAAAAAAAACAAACAAAAAAACAGCCGTCGAAGAAAGAGGCAGTCACTTGTACAACCAATCAGCACAGGCCAGCATATAGCCAGCTATCAACCAATGAAGAAACGAGAGGACTGACTTTACACGAACGTATTGTAGGATCACTCCACGTGTACACCCCTCGAGTTGCTATCACGTGATCTTCTGGAAAGAACTGAAAAAAACTCATCGGGGGCGTTTCAACCACTTTTAGACTACAATATAGACAACAATAGAGGTGCGGTGGCTGGGCGGTAAAAGGCTTGGCTTCTGAATTGGAGTCCCGGGTTCGAATCCTGGTAAAAAGTGGTATTTTTTATTTCAGGAATTATAGGCGCATCTGAGTCCACCCAGCTCTAATGGGTACCAGATATTAGTTGGGGAAAAGTGTCACATGACACCCTCCTCGTTAACAGTAGGTCACAGAAAAAGAAAATCTTTACATTTTGTCCCTTATAGTTCACAAGGTCTGAAACGGAAACTTTACAACACAAATACAACACGAAGTATTAAAGTTTTTCCAAAAAATAATCGGATAAATTCTAAGAACAGAATCCAATTGACGCTAGTCTTTCCGTGCAGAAAATGCTAACGAAAATACTTTTATTCATAAAAAAGTTACATAGATAAAAAAATCTAAATAGATAGTTGTTACCTGTAACCGAGAGGACATCTTCAGACATCTTGTGACACAAGAAAGTCACCTGGTGCTGTTGGTACCAGTGTAGCACGGGACAAGAAGTCTGGAATGTTCTAAAACGCCCAAACAAGAAGGACGAGTGGTGGCAGCTAGACAGAAAGGAGAAAGCAATTTTAACAAAATTCCGAACTGGACACTGTCCGATAGGAGCCTATTTCGCTAGGATCCGAGAGAATCATGACCCAAGATGTCGACATTGTTACGAGGAAGACGAGACAGTAACACACATCCTCTACGAATGCAGAGTGCTTAGAAACGGTTTCGAAGATACAAAAAGTATTGGGAACAATAACACTGGTGCATGCGGGGGTCTCGCACTGTACGGAGACAGACCCTACAGAACACTGTCTTATACCTGGACCGTGCTGTAAGGGAGTTATTCCAACAAGAAGCCTTAGTGCATGGAGACTTAAAATTGTTTTGTTGCATTGATGTAGGCGTGGTGTCATTGGGTTCATATTAGAATTTCATATTATAGGCGTGGTCAGGATGAATATTTCATACGTTCATATAACTCTTGTTAAGAGGAAATAACACTTTACGTCGCACACACCCACACAACAAATATCATGTTATATATATATTTATATATATTTATGTATATATAATAAACAGCCGTTTGAACAGCTGTAATAATTATTAATATTCTTTATTTTTAAATGAAACATGAAAATCAAGTGTTATTTATCTTTGGTTAGACCATTGTTAAAGAAAATAACCAAAAAAATACGTCGTCTATTCCAGTCCTCTTAACTTTGACAAATATTATAGAAACTAGAACAGTCGCAAACAACAACAAAAATAGTTTCGAGATAGACATCGTCTTGTTTAGTTATGGATACTCCTCTGATAACAAGTCGCCACGTCAGTTAATCCTTGGATCTCATTGATCAAGTCAATTAAATTCAGGACTAAAAACAATATAAGGCTGCATGGCGACACTCAAAGCGCAAAGGAACCACATCATCTCCTACACGACAGTCAGATTTGTGGGTGAGTTTAACCTTATGCTTTAACTTAGTTAAAACATTAAATTATCAAACCAGATATTATCATCAATTAGCTGATACTAAATTTAAAACAAAATCTTTAATTTATAGTAGTGCGTATTCATAATCTAAATTCACAAAGTAACACCATTAGCTTAACACTCTCTTTATGAGGAAGAAAAATAAATTCTTAAATTTAAAAAAAAGAATGTCTGAAAACAAAACAAATCATGATTTTTGTTAAGATAGAATATCGCAGAGGTCACAAAACACCTGAACAAGTTAACTTAAACAATGGATTCTAAAAAACTAAAACCTTCCTCTTTCAAATAAACCATATTTTGTTTTGTTCAAAGGATTAATTCCTGCTCAGACCATATTATAACCACTGTTTTCAAAATGAAAACTTCTAGATCATGATTTCACAACCAGAGACTCTAATTATGCTGATTAATGCAGATTACTCTAAAAGGACCATAGACAGAGAAGAAATGATGTTG
Source organism: Biomphalaria straminea (assembly GCA_021533235.1). NCBI lineage: Eukaryota > Metazoa > Mollusca > Gastropoda > Planorbidae > Biomphalaria > Biomphalaria straminea. The sequence goes on from JADKLZ010000166.1 coordinate 26,644,038, forward strand.
ATGAATCAATAACCACTTTTTTTTCATACACACACATATATATATATTAACATGTAACACTTACGTTTTCTAAAATAAAAATGTTTACTGTAAATTGTGTCAATCTTTTAATTTTCATTTTGTTGTGATTGGTGTAAAACATTACTGGAAAGTGAGACTGTGCGTACAGAAATGTTTTTTTTTCCAACCCATAAATCAATCCTCCACCATCTTTAGTAGTGAAGAAAATATATATGTGTTATAATCATAATGATAACAGAGTCGGAATCCATGTCTGCATAATATAGCTTTAAAACACTGAACGAGTACACAAACAACATGTCGTGAACACATTCTTACAGACGAGTTACAAGCACATGTAAACATAAGAAAGACAACCGATACAGCGTATAATTTTCATAACATTATTCCCAAGTTCAAATTGTGCTTACTAGTATTACTAACAATGAAAGAATTAAGTAAGCGTACAACAATAATAGAGATTCAAGTAAACAAACAACGTACAATAGAATGACATGATGTAACAAATAAAACATGATAGATCAAAAAAAACTTATTAAAATATAACAGGGTAATCAAAATCAAAGTAACAAAGTAAAATGAAGATAGTAAAATGTTGGCAGGAATGTCCCGAAACCACTTCTTTGGTTTTACCCAAGAAGTCGTTCATGTGGTGTCCTGTTAGTTACAGTGCATAGTAATGACCGGATGGACTGCAGAGCATCATTTAGTACTAGTTCCCATTTAGCATTTCCTTAGTATGTAAAGCCAAAGTGATGGCTTTCCATAAAATCCCGTTTAGTTAATATATTTATCCGTTTCCTCTCGGACTGTAAGGGGTCCTTCTATTGGTCGCGATCCCTCTCGTGGAGGAAATGCTGCACCTCAGTAGACATAAACGAAGTTCCCTTACCAGTGTGGACGTGGGCAGGAAATCCAAATAGGGCGAATAGTTCATTGAGACATTTAACAACCGTAGAGGAAGACATATCAGGACATGCAAATGCAAATGGTAATCTTGAAAATTCAAATATAATGGTAAGTAGATATCTATTTCTTGAAACAGAAGGGATAGGTCCCTTGAAATCCATACTAATTCTCACAAATGGTTGGGTCGCTTTAATCATTTCTCCGGTCGGCTGTCGAAAAAAACGAGGATTTAGTTCTGTAAAAATTTGACGTCATCACAGAAAAATGGAAGATTTTTACCCCTTACGTAGTGCAATAGACAAGTACCGCCCGGATGGCAAAGACTAGTATGCAGCAATTTAAGGTCATTGCGAATAATGCCAGGGCGATAGATGACGTCATGGTGGAAACCAGAGAGTACTAATTTCCACCTTTGGATTTTTTATACTTTAAATTTTCCCCTTGTTTGACCTGTTGTACATGACAGAAACAGATCGCTGATCCGTATCAAGCGTGAACGCTTTACCAACTAAGAAATGTTTCCATTTTCTCAACGATTCAACAATGGCATATGCTTGTTTCTCAACTGAAGAATGTTTTCTTTCACTTCTTGTTAATGAGCGAGAGTAGAAAGCAACAGGCCGGCAATCTTGGTTGAGGGTAGCGGTAATGGCTATACTAGAAGCATTCTTCTGAACGGTCAAAGTGCGATTCGGATCAATTGTGTATACGGCGGCTTTTTCACGCTCATTGTTCAATCAAGTCAAATGTTCTTTTGACTTCTTAAGCGACAGAAAATTGTTGATTTCTTGTTTACAGGCTTTTGTTGATAAGTTAGGTATCCACTGTGAATAGTAAGCCAAAAGACCCACTACTCGTTTCTATTCACGTATGTACACTGGTACGTGTAATCCCCTAAGAGCACGAAATCTCTCAGGATTCGGCTCAAGTTGTCCTTTGGAAATCTTGTATCCTAACAGTCTCAGTAAAGTAGTGCTAATTTCACTTTTTCTTTCATTAAAAGGGATTTTATACTTTTGAGCACTATCTAGAAATCGCTGTAGGTTTCGGTTGTGTGATTCTGAGTGCATAACGCAGATGATCACATTGTCCACATAAGCAAAAGTGTCAGTGAGCCGTTCGTATTCGATGATTTTGTCTACTGTACGCTGAAATCAGGCAACTCCATTCGTAACGCGAAACGGAATCCGACGGAATTAATACAGTTTCCAACATGCTTCGAAACCTATGAACATCCTTTCCTCTTCATTTATGGGTATCTGATGGTATGCACGTTTCTGCTCAAAAGTATACAGAGTATTTGGAAATCTTTTCCGCTAGTTCATCAATTCTGTGCATAGGGCAGGCGTCTAGTAGAGTGAACCGGTTTATGGTTTGACTGTAGTCTATGACTATTCTTTTCTTATGTCTGTCATTTGTTGTGACTAGGACTTGTGCGCGCCAGGTGGATTTAGATGGTTCAATAATGTCATCCTTTATCAGTTGTTGAATTTACTTCCCTATAATTTTTCTATATAAAATTGAGTATCTGCAAGTCCTTGTAGCCACTGGGGTACAAATTGGTGAAAGATTACTAAATAGGCTTGGAGCCTTGGAGAGTACTCAGGCACAAACATTTTTTTCTCACCATTGAAAGGAATAAACATATTTTGGTGCAAACTTATAAAGTCAAGTCCAAGAATGACGTCGGAGCACACATTGTCTAGTAGAGACTTATGTTAGCGTAGATATGCCCTTGAGTAAATCGACATAGTTAGGTGAAAGCCATAAAGATTCTGTTGCCTGAGGAACATGTCTACCATTTGTGCTTCTTAGCAATGTGTGTTGAAAAATAGCGTTCACAACTCCCAGTGTCTACTAGGGCTTTCAATTGCACGTTGTTGATGAAAATGGGTTTCGTAGATTTGTTTAAACTCAAAGGCTGCACAGTAGCGATAGCCGAAACTGTTGAAGATTTCGATTTTCACACTCTTTGAAAATGACCCTTTTTGAAGCACTGATTGCATGTCACTTCCTTTGCAGGGCATTGAGAGTGGGGATGCTTAACCCTGCCGAAAATAAAATAAAAATAACAAAAAAAAAAACACTTGCTAGCTAATGCATTTACTTCATGTGTGTGTGTGAATTGGTTGCTTTTTTAAGAATCGTTCCATTAGGCACAGGTGAGGCCGAAGAATTGGTCAGCGTATTTGCCGCGCTATTAGTTTCCGGATGTTATAAATTATACTAAAATAAGTGCTGATAAGCATGTTCTAGTTAACGAGCCTTCTCGAAGGCGTCTTTTGAACTCAAAACAATATTTTCAAATAGACGTTTATGAATATTGTTGGACTCTATACCATTTATAAACGAATCTTTAATATCCTCTTCCCGGTTTTTTTTAGCAGTCGCCGCTTTGAAGTTGCAATCTTTGGATATAATTCTTAATTTCACCATGTAGGGGTCTATCATTTAGCCTTGCTCTTGTTTGTAAATAGCTAACCTGTGACTAGCAAACACCTCATTCTTTGGTTGTTATGTAGATGCCGTGGCTGTGCGGTAAAGCGCTTGGCTTCTGAACGGGAGGTCCTGGGTTCAACTGGTAAAGTATGGGATTTTTTTTTTCGGGATCATTGGGCACCACTAAGTCCACCCAGCTCTAATGGGTAGCTGACATTGGTTGGGGAAAAGTAAATGCGGTTGGTCTTGTGCTGACCACATAACACCCTCGTTAATCGTAGGCTACAAAATCAGATAAACTTTACATCATATGCCGTATAGACCACAAGGTCTGAAAGGGGAACTTTACTTTACTTTTAGAACCAAAGGAAAGTACAATTTGTACAAGGGCACAGAGATGATTTCTTTAGTGAGGACTATGTGCTTGTGGCGCAAAGTAAACAAAGCAGATTTTAAAATACAAAATAATAATTGCAGTTTATAAAATCAGATTATTATTCATTATCAATAAAAGATATAAAATTGCACATATATTTCCTTATGAAAAATAATAATATAGGGTGTAAGCTTACTTTGGGAAAGTCACAGTAATATATTGTAACGGTTCTTTTAATCCGATATCTAAAAGCCAATAAATAACAATACACAACCAACACAAAGAACTTAACATCCCGGTATTGAAATATTCAAATCATTGTATGTTACTGTGTCTTGTCTCACCACTCAAACAACTTTTCCTTTTCTGTTGTTTTTTTTTAAAATTATAGCCAGGGCATAATTAAAACTTACAGCCTGTACTGTGGTTGGAATTTGCCCTCCCTGGTTTTCCATTTGACTCGGTACTCACTGCATTATTACAGGGGTGCCATAACGCTGCTTTATGTTGCGTGAATCCATAACGACAGGGTTAGGATTAGTCAACGTTGCATACTTCGGAACACTGTATAAACGCTTCACCGTGGATAACCATTCTATTAAAAAACAACATTTCAAAGATTTGTGTAGCATTTAGAATTTAATTTCCTCAGAACCTGATAACTATTGTAAATTTTATTGCAATGAGTTGGGCAGACTGTCAATGCTATGCCATAATGAAGCGTGCAATATTTATCATCATCATCGTTGAGTAATTTAATATGTCTACTGCCAGGGTTCACTCGCATGTTGTCTTGACTTGGCTCTCTCTTATAACTAGCTAGGGCTTTCACTTATATAGTACTTGTTGTGTATTTATATTTCTTATTGTGTGTTGTGAACTGATCTGTTCTAGTGTGTCAAAATGTCATGGTGTCCTGGTCAGATTGTGTGTGTGTGTGTACTGTGTTATTGTGAACTGTTTGGTCATTCTTGTTCAATAAAACCTAGAGTCTAGACATGCCTTCTAGTTGTGTTACATTAGGTTACTACAATTTATTGAACAAGAATCCTGTGGACTAATTGTGTTTCAAACATTAAACATGGATCGTTTTCTAAAGCCTGAAAGATTGGTTGTGGATCCTAATGATCAGGACGCTCAAAGGATCTGGAAGCACTGGCTTCACACTTTCGAGAAATTCGCATCCAAACTCGCTGCACCAGAAGGTGAGAAGTTCGATCTTTTATGCAACTTTATCTCGCATGGTGTTTACGAACTGATATCGGATTGTACTGACTTTGAAACTGCCGTAAATACACTCAACGGACTCTATATCAAACAAACCAATGAGGTTTATTCTCGCTATCTCCTATCCAATTGTAAACAGGAATCAGGACAGAGTGTTGACAGGTATGTTCAAAGGTTGAGATTGCTGGCTAAAGACTGCCATTTCAGAGCAGTCACTGCCCTTGAAAACCAGAACGAGGCCATCAGAGACGCATTCATCAGTGGCATGTCGTCACCAGAGATTAGGCAGAGACTTTTAGAGTACTCATCTCTGGACCTCGCAAAGTCATTGGAGGTAGCTAGATCTCTGGAGATGGCACAAAAACATTCTGTGACATATAACTGGCAACAAGCCGCTACTTGTCAAACACCACAAGCACAACAATCCACTACGTCGGAATTGCCGCTTTGCTCTGCTGTAGAAGACGCAATTGATTCGACACCCGTTACCATAGCTGCAGCTCAAGGCAAGTGCTACTTTTGTGGAGGTGCTATCCACTCTCGTAGCAAATGCCCCTCTAAAGATGCAATCTGCAATAAATGCTGTAAAAAGGGACATTACAAAAAGGTATGCAAATCAAAATTTTCTACAGTTGACAGACCTAACTCTAACTCAGCAGCATATACAATTACAGCTGCCTCTTCGTTTTCTCTATCTCGAGCTGTAATGAAAATACAAGTTAACAACATTACCCTTGATGCCCTTCATCGATACAGGTAGTTCAGACAGTTACATTTCTGCTTCGGCTGTCAGAAAGTATAGATTCAAAACTTTTCACTCATCAAAACTTATATCTATGGCCAACACTAACCTAACTGGTTATACTCGAGGCCATCTTATCGCTGACATTAAAAGTAAAGGCTCCACTTATAAAGACTTCAGACTGTACATACTTGACAACCTCTGTGAGGATGTTATTTTAGGTCACGACTTCCTGGAACAACATGAGAGTGTACAGATCACTTTTCAGGGGCCTAAACCATCAATGGTCTTAAATGGAATGAAAGCTGCTAGTGTCGAACCCGGTCCTCTTTTCCAAAACATGCTTAAAGAGTGTCGACCTATCGCCACAAAATCCAGACGTTATTCTGCAAACGACACTCTATTCATCAATTCAGAGGTTGAGAGACTCTTAAAAGATGGCATAGTAGGAGAATTATACTGCTCGCCTTTGTGCATTCATTCTCGGGTGGAGGAAGTTGTCACAGAACAAAAGACCAGTTGCTTTTTTCTCCAGAACACTATCTCCTAGCGAGAGACATCAATCCTCCGTGGAGAAAGAAGCAATGGCCATCGTTGAATCGATTAAGAAATGGAGACACTTTTTATTAGGGTCACAGTTTAAACTCACCACGGATCAAAGGTCCGTATCATTCATGCTCAACCCTCGTCACCACGGCAAGATTAAAAACGACAAAATTCAGAGGTGGAGAATATAACTATCAATGTACAGTTTTGATGTGTGTTACCGGCCGGGAGCTGACAACATGGCCGCCGATGCTCTTTCTCGGGGATTCTGTGCAAGTACAACTACCACCCCTACGTCTTTGAAAGAACTTCACAACACTCTTTGCCATCCTGGCATAGTGCGAATGCTCCATTTCGTCCGGTCAAAGAATCTCCCGTATGCAGTTGAAGAAATCAGAACTGTTACAAACAATTGTCCCGATAAAACCTCGTTTTTATCAACCATCTGCCGGCAGCTTAGTAAAAGCCACATCACCATTCGAGAGACTTAGTGTTGACTTTAAGGGACCACTCCCTTCTACCACTAAAAATAAATATTTATTGACAATTATTGATGAGTACTCAAGGTTTCCTTTTGCATATGCATGTCCTGACATGTCTACTCAAACAGTAATTAGATGCTTCACAAACTTATTCAGCATTTTTGGCACGCCCTCTTATATACATTCAGACCGGGGATCAGCCTTCATGTCTGAAGAGCTACGATCTTTCCTCAGAGGTAAAGGCATAGTAACAAGCAGAACCTCATCATATAATGCCAAAGGAAATGGACAAGTTGAAAAGTTGAATTCAACTCTCTGGAAGTCAATTCTTCTTGTCGTCAGGTCAAGAGAGCTACCTATTACACAATGGGAGCTAGCCCTAAACGACACTCTCCATTCAGTTAGATCTCTACTATGCACTGCTACAAACATGACGCCTCACGAAAGACTATTTGCCTACAAAAGAAGGTCCGCCTGTGGTGTCTCTCTGCCGACTTGGCTATCTGTTCCAGGGCCTGTCCTAATGAGAAGGCATGCGAGGCAAAGCAAATATGAGCCGCTGGTAGATGAAGTGGAACTTATTGAAGCTAATCAGAACTATGCCCACATACGTCTTCCAAATGGACGGGAAGAAACTGTATCACTACACCATTTGGCTCCGAGAGGCGACTCATCTTCAGAGACCGTAGTACATGATTTCGCTCCGAGAGACTTTGAGACATCTTCTGAGGTATTGCAACATCAACTGGCTCCTGGTAACACTGAGACTTCTCCGGGTGTCTCCCAACACTCAGTGGCTTCTAGAGGTGACATAGAGACATCTGCAGAGAACATGGTTCCGCCTGCTTTAAGAGCAGAGGAAAACATTATTGAAAACGGACAAAATTCACCTGCCAGAGATACGCCCTTACAGCACAAGTATAATCTCAGAAGTAGAGCGAAAATAAACTAAACGGGGGGTGAATGTTGTGTATTTATATTTCTTATTGTGTGTTGTGAACTGATCTGTTCTAGTGTGTCAAAATGTCATGGTGTCCTGGTCAGCTTGTGTGTGTGTGTGTACTGTGTTATTGTTAACTGTTTTTGGTCATTCTTGTTCAATAAAACCTAGAGTCTAGACATGCCTTCTAGTTGTGTTACATTAGGTTACTACAGTACTTATATTTACTTATTATTAATTCCAATTACGAATAGTTAATACTTAAAATACTTCGACTCAAACTCCTTATTTTAATAATAATCTTAATAATTATAATAATACTTTAATATCCAACAATGAAATACACAAAATAACAGTCCAGGAAGTATACGTCCAACCTTCCTGGACCGGGAGCAAGACCTTACTAACTTAATTGAATCGTTCAGTCTTAACACATGAAAAGACTATACACATTCACAACAAGGGGCGATAAAAACGATCATATCAAAATAACAAAGTAACATTCATTCTCGTCATACCTCCCCCTGATAGTACACATTGGTCTAAAAAACATATCAGCATGTCAGTTATATTATATCATCATTAACAACTGTACATTTTTCTTCAGCCCAATGTTCCAGCTATGTCTTTATTTAAGTAAATGTTTTGTAATTTTATGTTTTGTAATTTTATGTTTTGTAACTTTTTGTTTTCACTTCAGTACTACATCAAAGAGAACATGTCAGTGTTAGCTATCCTAACGATATGTCTCATTCTGGAGATTGTGCCTCGTACAACCTGCGAAAAGCAAGTTATTTATCTTTTTAATAATTTAAATCAATTATTATTATTCAATTTTCCAGGTTTTTAATTGGGCATTTATATTTCCTATATCTTAATTACTTACGTACCCTTCTGAAATATGTTAAATTTATTTAAAAGAAAAAACCATGTTGCAACAAAGTTACTGTTTGAATTTATTAACAAAATTTAAATACAAATTTAATTATTTCATTTTTTTTAATAGCGTTACCCACCAGCTACGCCCGATTATTCTCTCAGACTATATATATTTTTTTGTATGTTTTGCCACGGAGCCCATCCTTTGTATAACTAGGACCTGCCCGTAAATTGATGTATCACTTTTTTCTTCTCCACTCCCTAATCAAATACTCTTCTGAAAACTATATATTTTTCTGTTTTTCAGTTATTTTAAGAGGGTGAATGGAACTTTGGTATTTTATTTCTGTTTTTTTTTTACTCATTACATAATGATCAGCCCCTCTTATCCTTAAAGACTTTAATGTTATAATGTTAAATCTAATTGGCACGACATGAGTCTTTTTAAATATTGCGTGCATTGATTGTGCCCTTAACTGTTTGACCGCAAACCTCCCCCTTCCCTATTCTAACTCTCCTGTAACATATATTTGGTTATTTCGCTTTCCGTTAGAGTGTTACTAGGTCATATTTCGACATCAAAAATTACATAGGTGTCTAATTCATAAAACCGCTGGTTGTGAGTATGTTTACGTTTCGTGTGTGAATGTTGCTCGTATTTACATCTATATTGTTATTGATACAGTAGTTCGGCTGTGGTCGAATGTGTTCAAACTGAATGTTCATTTCATTGAACCAATACAAATGATCTTACCTTTTTTTTAATTCCTTTTCGGCCAATGATTTCTAGTTTGTTACGTTAAATTGCATTGACCCGCTTATGTCGACCTTCACACGTTTTTCTGGACTTACAATTAGTTCACTTTTAGAGCTCACCCCTTATAAACCATTAAACATTTTTTTTTATAAACAATCGCTAACTTTTCTTGCCTGCCTCACATCTCACATCCTCCGAGATTTTCGCAGATAAGCCTGAGGCTTCCCAGCCTCATATTCCTTCTGTCACCACGAGGAGGTACTGGATATGACTTACTGTGTTAAGGCTAAGTGCTGGCAAGAGAGACTTACAAAGATAGATAGATTAATAGATTAATAGATAGATAGATAGATAGATAGATAGATAGATAGATAGATAGATAGATAGATAGGTAGGTAGTTTGGTAGGAAGGTAGGTAGGTAGATTGATAGATAGATAGATAGATAGATAGATAGATAGATAGATAGATAGATAGATAGATAGATAGATAGATAGATAGATAGATAGATAAATAGAAATGAAGGTAGGTAGGTAGGTAGATAGGAAGAAAGTTTAATATAGATGATGGATGAATGGAGTGATGGAGTAATAGATTGACCGACAGATAATAGGTAAATAGATGACAGAGAGATAATAGTACCTACTCAGTCAAAACTTTAACTTACTTTTTATTACATACAGAGAAGTAAAAAGGGCTTTCTCTCACGATGAATCTAATAATAATAGATTTATTGTTGGTGACGGGAAGCGAAGTTATGGTAAGTACCAATTCTAGATCTAATTTTTTTTTTTAATTGTTAGACTACATGTAAAATGGTCACTAGTAAGTCCAATTGAGCAGACCACGCAAGAAGAAAGTAACCAAGTCAAGTGTCTCAACTCTTTGTGAGGCTTGTTTTTAAGCTTTGACACATCATCTGCCTAGCTTCTAACTGATCTTAGTTAAAATAATAGTTAAGATAAACAAAAACAAAAAAAACAAACTAAATTTTAAATTACGGATTAGCCAGCGTTGGATTCTCGAATGCACAATGTGATATGTACAATGACCAATACTTAAAAACATTGTAATAATATACTATCTAGCTGAGGAAAGAAAAAGAGGAAAGAGGCAAATGATGCTTCAGCTATGAACCTACATACGTTTTTAAAACGATCAAAACCCGAAATTGAGAACATAATCACTTCTCGTGAAACAGCTGAAACAGATTCTATGAAGAAAGCAAAAACAGCAGTGGTGAATATCGTAAGAGAAGACGACAATAATGTAATAATAACTTATCAAAATGTAGTTATGGATAATGAGCAAAATGTGGTCGATCCATTGACAAATCAGGATGATCCTGCCATGTGGCCAGAAAAAAAATGGAAAGATCTTGTATTGACTATTTATTACATAAAGGTTCTTATGAGATTATTTAAAAAAAATGATCCGAAAACTAGGGCTGGTAGACTTTTCTCTAAAGTTCATTGCGAACGAAGGCTTAGTAATGATGAAAGCATTTCGCGTCTTAGGCTTGTTATATTCTGTGTCAGCTGACAAGATCTATTGTTTCTACTGTCGTTTACTGGGAAAACAAAATAGTTCCTTTGCCAGTGGGAAAGCTGTATCATAAGGCTAGAAGAGCATGAAAATTCGCAATGACATATAGACGCCATGACTAGTTGCTGTGAAGCTGGAGCGAGACTAAGTAAAAAAAAAAAACAGGCATTGACAAAGTTAACTATGGATGCCTAATTTTGAGACTAAACGTTGGAATCAAGTTTTTCAAAGACTAATTGCGATTGTACAATTTCTAGAGAAATGCAATTTAGATTTCAGAAAGATGATTCAAAGACTTAAAGAGCCAAGTAATGGGAATTTCATAGGTCTTGTAGAATTACTCGCAAAATTTGATCCAGAAATAGTGGAACATCTTCGACGTGTTACCAATGCAGAAATTCATGATCAATACCTGGGAAGGAAGATTGAGAACTAACTCATTACTGTAGTAACTGATGCTGTGGTGAATGCTCTACTTAGAGACACCAATAATGTAAAGTATTGTTCAGTGAGATTGGATTGTACCCCAGACATAAGTCACAAAGAGCTGATGTCGTTAACTATCAGGTATGGGGTTAATGTAAATGAGCTTGTGTACATAAAAGTTTTATTAAGTTTATTCCTGTGGAAAGTACAACTGGACAGGATAATGGTGCAAACATGAAAGACGTCAATTCTGGAGTTCAAGAAAGGTTTTTAAATATTAATAACAGATAATTTTTTACTTCATGTGCGTGTCATAATTTCATTCTGGTGGTAGCAGACATGGTCAAAACTTGCCCTGATGCTTTTTTTAAACTATACAATGCATGCACACGATCTTTTCAGCATCTACAAAGAGATGGCCACTATTCAGAAACCATGATTCCAGTCTGTCTGTAAAACTTCTATGCGAAACAAGGTGGGAATGTAGAAAAGATAGTGTCAAAGTACTTCGTAATCAATTACCTGAAATTTGTGACACACTCAATTAATTAGCTAAAGAGACTAACAATGTGATAATTAAAAAGTGAATCAGAAACACTGTATGAACATTTGAAGCAGTACCAAACTTCGAGGTGAAATATTAGCTTTGAGCACTGCAATAGACTCGTACAACAACTTGATGGCTTGGATAAAAAAACTGAGAGTTGATGGATTTGCTCAGATTCTTGTGACAAGAAGAGATTGACTGAAAACATGAATGTTGTTGTAATCAATCTTGCGACCACAATTATTAGGCATTCTTGTCAGCTTCAAGAATAATTTATTTTATAATACAAAATCTTATTTTTTACTTATTATGCTTATCCCTATACAGAATAGGCCCGCGCAATCCGTTTCGCATAGAGCCCCGCAATTGCTAGGACCGGCCCTGCATTTACTCTTATCTTATAACTTTGCTAAATCTCTGTTACGAAATAAAGACAAAAAGTACATTTTCTTGTTTTTTAATATTACCTACCTTTCATTTTTTTAAAGATCTCATTAGAAATTAAATGGCTCGCTATTTAGAAAACAAAGAGTAGCCGTTACACAATTTATAAATGCCCATGCACTAATGCTCCGTGCTGAGACTAATCCCTTATTGCAACGTTTCTCAAACTAGGGCACGCGTACTTCCAGATTTATAGAAAAAGTTTGAAGAGGGTACTCGTTACAACTCATTAACTATACTTCTCCTTCGTATTGATGCCAGTTACTATTATTTATAATGTAACATTGATTTATATTTTTATGGACATATTCATTTTTCGTTTATTTTTTCATTAGTTATTCTTTTTTTTTTTTTTTGGACGAGGGGTACCTAGAAAGTAAATGAAAGGGTACACATCTGTTGACAGTTTGGGAAACACTACCTTAAAGCACTGCCCAGGAGACTATCATTCAAGCACTCTACAGTCGTTGAGAATATCATGTCTTTTTTCCGTGTGGCAATTTAGACATCTGGGATCGTGACTCTTTCTGATCCTAACAAAGTAGGCTCAATTCAGACAGTGTCCCTTGAGAAAACTTGCGGAAATTCCTTGATTGTTTCTGTCTAGTCCCCACTATTCCTATCTTTTGGGCGTTTGAGAACCTTCCAGACTTCCCACCCAGTGCTACAATATTCCTAACTATCGTACCACTTAAAATTGATCCACTCGCAAATCCTGACTTTTGCACTCTCATATTTGTGCGGCTCCTCTGGTGGGTCTGAAGGTGTTTTTCCAGCTTCGCCAAACTGTCCACATTCTCGTTTTGTTTCATTCCACAATTAGATTAAATCTATAGCATAAATATATATGGCGCTCTACACACACCAGTGAAATATGCCTATACACTAATGCCTCAATCTATATATATATTCATCTAAGTAAGAGGTCAAACAACAACAACATGCAAGCTGCATGTAAATAGGGAAGATCCCATGGCGCACGCACCACGGTGTGAATGGACCCAATCCGCACTATTTCATTCACAAAATAGCATAGACATAAATAAATATAGACTGGAAAAAGGAAGTAACTTCGTGTAACTTGAAAACACATGTATATATATCTACTATTGAATTATGATTTCTAAATTATGAAAACAATAAAAATTGCATGATCCTCAGTCTTAGAGATTATACACAATTTATAAACATAAAATAATGTACACACAATTGTAATGCACAAATTTTTGTTTCATAAAACTCTCTTATGAATTTGTGTAGCGAATGGAAGGGAGGTTAAAAAAGTGGAAGCCGGAAGAGATTATATTGTGTCGACAATACACAGATAGATACTACTCTCAGGTTTGACTTAAGCGCGGGAAATCTGTTATATCATGTTATAAAATGGTTCAATTTACAAATTTATACACCTAAAAATTAGCACGGGTCCAAAGAAAGTTCGGGACCCACTGTGGTCGCATATGTTGTTGTATTTTTTTATTCATGAATTCACTTATAACAAGTAAATGGGAAGATCCCATGGCTCGATCATAGAACTTCTCTTCGCAGAGATAGTTTTATGCTTTAGAACATAGTCATACTAATTATAGTCCATTTAATCAAATTAACACTCAAAATAGTTTTTCTAAAGCATTGTTACATGAGTGCAGCTATATTCTTAAAATCGCGTAAATTAAGGTCAATTAGCCATGGATATAGTATTTTTCATTCATGAATTCACGCATTCGCTTTACTTATATCAAGCAATTGGGAAGATCCCATGGAGCAGCATGTTATGAATGGGAAATAATATATCCAAATCCGCACCATTTTCATTCACAAAATAACATAGCAATTTTTTTTTTACTTTAAAAAGACTTTAATAATGTCCGGAAATTTCCAGGACTTTTTCGACCGGCGGCATAGCATTTAATAACATTTCAGGAGATTTCCAGGGGGCTCCTGGTAAAACAAGAGGCCGCGGGAAATCTGTTATGTTTTATAAAATGGTTCAATTTAATAATTTATACACCTAAAAAATTAGCACGGGTCCAAAGAAAGTTTAAGACCCACTGTGGTCGCATATGTTGTAATATTTTTTATTCATGAATTCACTTATAACAAGTAAATGGGAAGATCCTATGGCGCAGCATGGTGTGAATGGAAATGGTGTATCCAAATCCGCACTATTTTCATTCACAAAATAGCATAGACATAAATAAATATAGACTGGAAAAAGGAATTAACTTCTTGTAACTTGATTTAATATTTTATACACCTAAAAAATTAGCACGGGTCCAATGAAAGTGCGGGACCTACTGCGGTCGCATATGTTGCAGTGCCTAAGGCCTGCCCTGGTAAATAACGGCGTATGCTATGCCGCCGGTCGACTAGTAGCATTTAATCAGGATAGTTAGTTTGTAAAAAGGATCACATTGGTCGGTTCCTTCCTCAATATGTTCCTGTATGTGCTCTAGAGCACTTACTATTCCTTCCACTTCTGCAACAAATTTAATTTCCGCCAGAAATTTGCAAGCTTTTAATCACTTTTTGAACTTTCGAGATTGATGTGTGACAGTCGGATGAACGAACAAAAAACGAACTAACGGACAAAGTTATAGCGTCTTTCCCCCTGTCGGTGTCCGCAAGAATACTTTCACTAAGTGCGACACTTCGTACTACCTTAACGAACACAACGTTGCTATTTTTTAAATGGCCTCAACTCAGTATTAACGTAACAAATTGAAACAGCCAGAATTGTATATATCTTTAATTTCTTTCTGCTTCCGTGTAATTCCAATATACTAAAAGTACTTTTGAAAGAACAAATCTTTTTTTTTTTAACTATGCATAGAAAAACTAAATATCACGACGTACAAAACGCATTCTTCTTTGTAAATAAAAAAACGAATGCCAAACCCCCATATAAATTTGAGAGGTCATTTTAGAAGTCACAAGGAAACAAGTGTGTCACGTGGCCAGAACAACGACCAACCACATTTACTATTTCCCAAAACTATGTCAGGCAAACATTAGAGCTGAGTGATATCTGAGGCGCCCAAAAGATCCAGATGCCAATAATTACAGTCTTCAACAGGATTCGATCCCTAAACCTAAGCCTGGAATATGGAATGCAAGCGATATACTGCTCAGCCACCACGATTCCTATATTACTTACAAACAAGTTCATCTTTTTAAATTCTCTTTAGACTTTGAGAGCCGTCTGCTAGTAGAAACCCAAACAACTAATTACAGATGTACGAGCTTTATATCTCGTCACTTTTAAACTGTGTATCTCCGCTTTTCTTTCTGTCTGGTCTGAACTTAAATCTCTAAAATATTCAAATTTTGCTATTTACTAACTTTTTTTAAATCTATAAATCTTGATCTTATTTTTGTTTTCAGACACTGGCAACCAAGTACACTCACAACCGGTTTGTTTTAATTTTTTTTTTTGAAATACCCCCTGATCTGTCGATTCATATCTCATTGTGTGCGGGGCGTCTTTCCCAGAGATGGCCTAACTACACTAAAGGCGCGGAACGACTCAGGGAAAGACGCTTGTACCCTACCTTAGTTTCATTGCATTTTTAAATCTAACTTTTTAACTAACAACGCTAGAACTTTTTTCCCTCTAAAAAAAAGCTCTTCATCCTTTGTTTACATAGCAATGATAAGCTTTTAGCCTTATTTAGACTTTTTTTTACGATTTTTTATCTCTAAAATCTGTAGAAAAAATGTCGCCTTGGCTATAATAGTACAAGTCACACCCACAATGTTTACTACTGGAGAAACTTTATAATTATTCTAAAATTTATCAGAAATAAATAGTGATTTTGATCTAGATTAGATACAGTAAGTTTAGATTTAGTGTAGGATAGTTAAATTTGTATTTATATAATTTTACTATTAGATCTAGAGCTAGTATTGTCATAAGGCTAGGTGTAAAGTGTCTAGATAAATCTCTAGATCTATGCCTAGAAGAAATAAAAAGAACAGAAATATTAGATCTTCATCCAATAAATAATCATTCACTGTGGGTACTTTTTGCCCATTTTAGATTTTTTTTAGTATGTCACGAGGTCTAAGTCTCCCTGGGTTCAGCTGTAATTACAAAACAAAATACAAGTCTGTCAAGACGAACACAGAAACTTTATCGCTGTTGAAAGCACCTATCACTCTTTAGCCTCTCTCTTGCTGACAACCAACTCACTTCCGGTCATTCGCGCATATGTAAAAATATATTATACATTCATGCACACATTCATCCATGATAACCCCCATAGGGGGTAATACTAATTGAGGACTGACCCTTAGATCCCCCTCCCGCTCTTACTAACGTCCCTGGTAGGCAGTATACATACTTACAAAGGTAAACATCTCATTTATCTTTTTTTTTTCCAAATATAAAGATCTCTCCAGATGCTCAAAATAATGGGAAATAAAAAAGAAGCGAAGCAGAAAGCAACTGAAATGTTTGCATTTTTGTTAAAAAATTAAAACGAATGCATTCAAAATCCTAAATTGTTTGTTGTTGTATATAATACTTTATAGATTGTTGTCCTTGAAATGAAGTGTTTTTTTTTCTTAATCTGGTGCTACATTTCTTTTTTTTTCTTGAAGAAGTATTACTTTAGTATTAGATTATTTATTTCAATATTAGCTTCATTGATTAATAGTTAAACCCTACGACTTGTTCATGAAACTAAAATATTGTACAGAATGTATGAGCAACACTTGTTCTTCAAGAAGTGCATATGTTAATTAAACCGTAATAACTCTACGATATCACTTTTGAATCATATTTGTCACTAAAGGGTATGATATAAAAAACAACAACTTGTTAAACGTTGAGAGTTAACCGACATAATTAGCTAGAACAACATTTGAAAGATCAAGTAAGAAGCCGCATTCAACAGACTAAAAGCTGTGTGATGATACACAAAAGAATAAAAGGTATAATGATAATGAATTGACTGGGATGAGATCTAGTGTACTAGATATCTAGGTATATCACCATTAGAATCAAGAGCCAAGTGGTCTGAGTCTTATTAGGCTATCTTTCTTAGCTTATATGTCCGGTGCTGTCTTAAGCAGCCTGATGTGGCTGGTGCTGACAGGCTGGAGTAGTGGGTCCAGAGCGTGTGTAGTTAACTCTTTGTAGAAGTAGGTATAAGCTGCGGCTACTATAAGTAAGGTTAGGGACGAGACTTTAACTAGCGTTGTTGTTTGGATACGAGTGAAGAGTGAGTAGGGCTGGTGTCAGCAGATCTGGTGCCAACAAATCTGATATCAGCGATAGGTAAATAGGTCCCCAAGTAGAGGTTTATTACAGATAAATGCTCATCAATATGATGTACAAGTCGATTAGTCATGATTGTCAAGATGGTTTTTCAGGCTCGGACTCATCTAGGGTATGAGATACTTGCCTAGGCTCCGCTCATGATCAGTTACAGTAGAAATCAAGCGCGAATAAGAGTAATCAGAATTATAGCTTACCAATGCCAATTAAATTTAATTAACTGAACAACAAATTGTTCAGCAAGAACAATATTAATATTAATAGTTAGTTGACTTATATTAGCTAAACAACAAGAATGTAAACGTAACAATTTTAATGACTTGATAATATAATAAAATATGACAGATGAATACGGTTTTAGTAACTAGTATTATACATGATCAAAGGTAAACAATCAGCTAATTACAAAGCACACATTAATCTCCGTGTCACAACTAGAAGCTCACACCTACGACCATGGAGGCAACAACCCAGCCATCCAACCAATCAACTCCAACAGAGTCCCAAGTCTGCGTCTCTATCAAGAAAATAAACAGTCCTTGAGATCGCCGTTCACACGATCATAGGAGCAACGAGGTTAAAGTTACACCTGGAAGAATAACAAATAAATAACTGATATACCCAATAATGGGGAAGAAAACACAAAAAAAAAAAAAGAAATTCTCACAGGAGATCCAACATCCGCCCACACAGAAGCAAAGCAAGGAAACAAATGACATCAATAAAAGCGCGAACTTAGAAACAGATACTCACAATCGCTTATGGTACACAAAGGCACACCAAAAGAATATGCGCTTGACAATGATGACATCACTGGAGATGCTTTTCTGATGAGGAAATCTCCAGAATGATGTAAAAAAAAACTGGAAGCTGAGCTCATAAATTAAGGGAGTTAACAAATAAATAGTATATCCCATCAAGGGAGATAAAAAATATTAATGGCTTATCCCATAAAAGGAAATAACAAGTTATAATAATTAATAATGTAATTAGGTAACGTACACTAGTCACGATGAAGTGATTGTTCACATCGCGTAGATAAATGAGATAAAAGGGAAGAGATAACTACTTATACTTGCCGATACTTTCACATAAGTAAATACAACTGGGACAAAGTCTCCTTACTAGTATTAAATACTAGAGAGTAAGTAATTTACCAAAGTAGTGTATTCTGGCCAATCTGGTAAATAAAGTAGTATACATGAATAATTATGGGATCCCCCGCATAGGAATATGGGTAAATACATATAAAGTAATATGACATGTTACTTACATGTATGATAATTCCCTGCCAAGGAATTAATCAATAATAAAATATCTAAGGCTCATTGTGAGCGATAATTTATCAGGCTAAATACATGTGGTAAAAATTGTTAAGAGTTTCTAGTCCAGATAAAGGGGGTGACTGTTGACTATATATATATATATAGTTTTAATGCTAAGGTAGGCACTCAACGGCATGGACTTACGCTACTAGTCCCAGTGTGTCCTGTCCCAGGTGAAACCGATCATTTTCTATCTAACTATAGACTACCGACACACTTCCCAGTGCCGCCCCAGGTCCTCAACGCAGTTCATTGTACACAGGGCGCTCTCTCGAGTCGACAGCCTAGCCCTAGACCACCATAACTTACAGATCACTACAGCCGGATCCACCATAGTCCTTCTTCCTGTCTTAACATGTCTTATCATGTGCTCAATGGTGCTCTCATGCGCACCATCAGTGTGGCGATGTTGCGCAGTTACAACTTTTTAAATATGTCTTGAAATGGGCTCTATTTAGTCTTATTTAGACTGTCAAGTGTAGGCCCCTAAAACTATAATGAGGATTTGTTAAAAGTGCGCGCTATAAAAGTAGTTCGTTATTTTAAAAACTTATTACTTCTTTAAAAAAAAAACAGGTGAATTAAAATTGTATTCCATTAGTTAATTAATGTAAAATCTACATTATAATAATCCATTAGCACATATACCATTGTGACCATAATTACCTTCCCTGAATTTTTTAATTGAAATGTGGTGCAATTTTCGGAAACAAATCTGCTTGCATCATTGGCCTCCTTCAGTCGTAGAACGACTATGGTTCATCTCGCACACTTCCTCGTGTGGCTGTGGAGCCCTATTTTGGAGAGACACTCCCGTCCACATGTATCGCAGGTAAAGGTGGTCTTCGCTACAGTGGTAGAGGAGCTGGCCAGTTTCCGCGTTGTCCGCTTTTCTTCCAGAGCTGAGGCCCATGCTCTTTCGCTGTCCATAGCCTTGTTGGTCACTGTCTATCTCCATCTGGTGCGGTCTAGAGGTATGTCTTCCCACTGGTCAGTATTGATATTCACTGATTTTAGGTCGCGTTTTATAACATCTATGTAACGGAGATGGGGCGACCAGTTTTCTTTGGTGTTAGGGCTTTGAATGAGTGAGATGAAAGCCTGGACATTGTTTATGGTCGGAACGATGTCCCCAACACAGCAGTTCCCCCCTCTCCGCGCAGCTGATGTGGCCAAAGGAACGGAATATCCGATACATTTTGGGATCAGTAACGCCGCAGGCTCTGCCAGGCTGTAGCACAGTGTGCCACAATCTGCCTAAGGGTCACCAGCTCCTGATTTTTCCTCAGGGTTGTCTCCTGAAGCCTTTCCCACGTTTGGGTATAGCCGCAAGGCAGCGGAGGTTTGGATTCAGAGTTTACCTTCTCATAGATGGGTAGCCAACCAAGGCTAACGAGCCCCTACTGCCCAAAGCTTACTGGTTTATGCGCCAGTTACTCGCCTTTGCCCCTTCTCCTGTCTGTGGTAACGGTTCCGCCAGGCTCAATACCTGAACCACACGTGAAGGCCAGGAGTTGGACTGGTTGTCAGAGGCTATTTGAGACGCATGCCGTTGGAAGCATTTTATAGGTAATGATGGGCTTAAGCTCATTACCACTTCCGGCGTTAACAACCTTGCATATGCTTGCTTATATACATTTTAAAATTAGTTGGCTCATTTTCGGAAAAGGAAAAGGTAACCGTAGAATCAGAACTTTGAGTGGTCTAAGATATCTAAGATATGTCCTGGACGGCGGTACAGACGGACAGACTGGCCACACAAAACTAATAACGTCTTTTCTCCTTTTGGGGGCCACTACAAAAATGAATTTTAAATAGGGGGGGGGGAGGTGACACCCTGAGCTGATCTTACCGGGTGACTACCCCCACCATATTGACGCTAGTGGTGACAAGTCGATATTATTTCTCAAAAAAATCTTTCTTGCAGAAACAAAATGTTTAAGTTTTAATCTACGGATTCAGCTCATTTAATTTTGCTCTTATACATGCCATAAAGTAACATTTTGCAACCATTTGTCGTTCTCTAATTGGAGGTGATTAATGTCTTTTTTCATTAAGAAGGTATTTATTTCATTCTAAAACAAAACTAAACATTTTAACCTCTGGAAAGCCGTCATAATTTATTTTGAGGAAGAAGGTCGGAATACTGATACTCCCATTTGTTCAACAATTCTTCAAACTGACGATGGTAGAGTGCTTTTGACAAGATGCTGCTAACAATCTTGATTACCAAATTTATGACCTCTACTATTTCGGCCGAAATGTGTGGGCACAAAGCGCGACTTCGTGCATTATTCAGTGAAACGTAAGAATTTCGAAGTTTACTTGTGCCGAAGAATTCTTTATTTTTCAGTCATACTTTTGGCTCTAACAGTTGCTATTAAAAAGATTTTATTTACATCGATCTTAATGTCCTAAAAGTATTTTTGCATTGGCATACACTCTATCTATCTCTATCTCTCTATCTCTATCTATCAAACAAGGAAATCCTATGCCGAACTGGGAGTCGAACACTCAGTGAGGTTGTGACAGAACGTCTCATGAGGTTTGCGGGACATGTTCTACGACAAAATGAACTACGCATACCAAGAATTGCGATGACATGGAGGCCAAAACGAGGAAAACGCAAACAGGGATGTCCTCGTATAACTTGGCGTCATACCTTCATGGAGGACCTCAAAACATTGGACACCAGATGGGAGGAGGCTTCAGACATTGCCAATGACAGATCATTATGGAGACAGCTTGCCGCCCAATGCACCGAACGGCGCGGGAGGACCTAAGTCTAAGTCTAAATACACTCTATCTTTCCTTTTTGTTTGTCCAAAGAGCGCTAGCAATCCTTGAAGTTCTTCCTTTGGTCCTTGGAAAGACATATACCTGACAAAATGATAACGATAAGATAAGAAACTGAGCAACTTGTGCCGTGTCTTTATTTCACAAGACTAGCAAGTGGTAGGCAAAAGAAAGTTGAATATCATCCACCTGAAAATATTTTACAATTTAATCATTTTAAGACATTTTGGCCATTTGCATCTTGTACTGTTTTAGCACATAGTGGTAAATCTTGATTTTTTTAAAAAAAGATTTCTGGTTTGTTTTAGAAATCACAAAACAGTTCTTTAGATGCTCGTAAATAGCAATCTTTGAGATATTTACCATCTGTGAAATGTTTGCCTTTTTGTATAATTTCTAGTGGTACCGCAAAACTGCCAGATTAGAATTACTTGTAGATTGATTCTAGCTTTTGGAAGATTATTTGCTTCTAAATAATTTACTTGAAGTAACAAACTATACGTCAAAACCAAACCATGTGCTAAAGACGCCATTTTGTCGCGTCGAAAGTGATTAAATCTAGAAACATCCGACGAACTAAAAAGCCGTAGCTTCACACCCAAAGAGCCGCATGCGGCTCGCGAACCACAGGTTGCCGACACCGGCTCTAGACCGCACCCGATGGAGAATGACAATGACCAAGAAAGCTGTGGACAGTGACCCCATCTCTGAAAGAAAAACGTACATTCCGAAAAATGGACAGCTACTCTACCCCTCAAGCGAGAGCCATCTTAACCTGCGAGATTTGTGGACGGGAGTGTCTGTCCAAAATAGGGCTCCACAACCATATGAAAAAGTGATCGAGATGATCCATAGGCGTTCTACGACTGAAGGAGGCCAACAACAACCTATGTATACTATAATATATTACGATATTTGCTTTGTATATAAAATCTATGTATGTAATTGTTGTTTTATCATTACACACAAAGCATCTAAACCTAAAAAAAAAATGTTAAAATGGGCAAGAAAGGCAAAGCTTTAGGTCAAGCCCACCTTGGTCTACGTGCTGAAATAAGCTGAATATGCCAGGGTGAACTTAGTCGGTCATCTCTTTTGTTTGGTGATTAGTATTTTGTTTTCCATCCTCAAAGTTACAACTCATTGTTCACGATGAATAGGTTAACAAAGCAATGTTGCAAGATTCATTTGAGTTCAATTGTAGCCGAGCCAGAAGGGCAGTAATAAAAAGCACACGCACACAAAATCAATAATTTAAACTTTAGTTGGTTGAGGTCTTTCTGCATAGTATAACTTAATGGAATACAATTGATCTCCAAAGAGATACATCTCCAATTGTAGTAGACTTCACTTCAACACCTTTTGATTACTCTGGTAGAACTTGCGCCTTTGAAGAGTAAAATTGACAAATCGCATTGCAAACTTGTTTAAAAAAAAATATATTAGTTTGTAGGAAATATGAATGCATCTAGAAAATGATAGAAATGATTTAAATACTGTTGAATCGTTTGCTAAAGTTCTCACTAAAACGTGTATTAATGAGCCATTACAATAATGTTTGAGTATTTCCTGTATTTCCTGGTGTAAAGAGATCATGCTGCAACAATAAATAAACTTAGAACAATATCTAAAAGAAACAGTCGTGGCTACACCACTGTTTCTAATCAACATAAATACAACTCCACTGGCTGCTAAACTTAAAGAAGACATTTATATTATATCTGATACAACAATAAAAAAAATGGCACAGTATGATTTAGCTTTAACAAAAAACTTTTTATGAATTCATGGACTAGAAAAATATATTTATTTATTCATGAAAACTACAGGTACTGAACAAACTTTACAAACTTTTTAAAGTTCTCTACACACATGAAAAAAAAAAATAGAATACGAAATAGCCATTGTGGGTAGGAGCAGTTGCGCATACAACCAATCAGCACATGCCAGCATTTAGTCAGCTATCAACCAATGAAGAAACGGGAGGGGTTACTTTACAGGAGCAAATTGTATGATCACCCCACATGTACATCGCTCGTAATGCAATCACGTGATCTTCAGAAAGAATTGGAAACCCATCGGCGGCGTTTCAACCACTTTTAGACTACAATAGAGACAACAATGGGGGTGCGGTGAATGAGCGGTAAAGCTGAACTGGGGTACCGGTTTCGAATCCTGGTAAAGAGATTTTTAAACTCCATATCTTCGGGCGTCTCTGAGGCCGCCCAGCTCTAATGAGTATCTGACATTAGTTGGGAAAAAGTAAAGGCGGCAGTGGCGTAGCGTAGTGGAAGGGAGGGGGAGGGAGGTTTTCAAAATCCCCCCGGGCCCCCATTTAGGGGGGGGGGCAAACGGGTGTCCGAAATTTATTTATAAATACATAAATTAATATATTTGATTGAAAAATAGTGTCAAGTACCAGTACGTTTTAAAATATTTTTCCGAAAGAGAAAAGTTAAAGTTAGTTTTACATTTTAAAATGCAAATCTTTAATAGATTTGTTGCCGATTTATTTTCAAAAGAGATAAAAAACGTACTTGCAGCAAAAACTAAGAATATTACTTCTCTTTGTTGCCAAGAACAGGGGCGTCATTAGCAGTGCGCGGGGCCCTGTGCGTGTGTCATGTGTGGGGCCCCGTAAGGATAAACTAGATATACCGTACCACATCACGTAAACCGGCTTATCCGTCCCTAACGCTGTAACAATAACAAGAAAGTATGTCCGCCTTAACGCGGTGTACCTTCCTTATTTTCGTTACAAAACATAGCCATTGTTGGCTTACTATTGGCCGTGCTAAGTCCTAAATATACTGTCTTGTAATTGTTCTGCATAAATCGGATTTTATTAGAAAAATTGTGGTGATCAAGTTTGTGACAATAAAATATCCGATCGCGGGGTCCCCCTCAAGCGCGTGGCCTGTGGCGGCTGCACCACTTGCCACCCTCTGAGGCCGCTACTAGCCATGACTAAGACTGTATGATATACAGCGAATTCCAGTATAACAGATCCAATAGATATTCCTAATAATGCTAGAATTGTCCATTATTCGGGTTGACCAGGGTGGGGCTACAAAACAGCAAACAATTGTCACCTTTTTTGGAACTGTACATGAATTGTTCAACTTTTTTTTTCAAAATTAACCCCCAGATATCCATCCTTTTGAAGTTATTATCACATCCTTCCTTTTAAAGTTCTTAGGATTGATATCTAATAGTAACTTTAATAATTCGACCACTTCTGGTTGTCTTGATTGGCACAAAAGGTTCTCTAGACGTTGGTCTATAACTCTCTGTTTCGTTTGTTCTAACAGTTTACTGTTCGTTGCTCTCGTCGGTATCATAGTACTTCATCGAAACTCTTGTTCAAAAAGCGTTGATTTCTTCTGTTTGTTTTCCATCGTTTGTTTATGATGTAAGATCTGGGTGAGCAATTTTTTTATGACAACTGCTTTCTGCCATGTTTGTCCTAGACGAACTCTCGTTTTCTCTCCGACAAAGTAATCTTTAGGTAGTCTTGGTTTTGCATCGTATTTCACTTTGCTTTTCATCTGTCGTTCGTTGAGTAATGTCTTTGCATTTTCGGTTACCGATGGTTTCAATAGTTTGGGATCAGTTGGAATGATGTCTCTGAGTCTTCTACTGGCCCAGCAGTTGTGATTCTAATCGGAGTATTTCTATACTTGAGCATAGCAATATATAGATCCTGCTTATGGGTAACATAGTGAATTCTTTTGCTTTCGCACAAAACATAAACAATAAATATATTGAAACCCATTCAAGCTGCAAATCGATGAGAAAAGGATGAAGCTGATCACCCAATCCAACGAAGAAGCAAAAGAAGGTAGTGAATAATATGGATTCCCTGTAATCAAACCAAACAGAAGAAAGAAAAGACTTTATAGGAAGTTGAGTTCTAATGTATGACTTTCAATAGAACTGCAATTCAAAAGTTTTGCGACAGAAGTGCTGGACAAATTTCATATGGGGATGAAGGAAAGATTACAAAGGGTGGAAAACAATGGATACCTTTGGGTTTCTTCTTGAACCAAGACACCTGTTGGATGATGACACGCTTATGACAAAATGTGTTACTTTTTCCTGTTTGTATGATGAAATAAATGGCAAATCGCTTGTTCAATGATGTAATTGATGTACGAGCAGTTTTCATCAACAAACTAGTAATACAGTCTACAATAGACATATTGCGGAAACAGGCTTCATATGGTAATTACGTGTGCTCAAACCTTACAACCTCCTCCGAATACCGCTAACTCAGGCCACTTCCATTGCGTCATTCTCAAAGCTCAAGTTCATCAAAAACTATCACAGGAGCACAATAACGCAAGAAAGGCTTATCATGGCTTTGTCATTGAAGTCATAAATACTATAAAGTATAGATTTAGATGATGTTATAGATGTCTTTGCTGCATAGAATGCACGAAGTGAAGCGATATGAATTGAGATTTGTCACTAGTGCATTATTTAGCTAATAAACAGCGGCATTAATCATTAAAAGAGTCTTAATAATGTGAAAATGCAAGGGGCCCCCAAAGAGGTCGATCCCCCCGGGCCCCCGAACCCCTAGCTACGCCCTTGAAAGGCGGTTGATCTTTGTGCTGGCCACAAGACACCCTCGATAACGGTAGGCAATATAAACAGATCCAACTTTACCCAACTAAACTTAGGTACCCGTTAGAGTTGGGTGGACTCAGGGGCACCCTTAAAAGTCCCGGAATTCAAATAAGTCTTCACTGACATTCGAACCAACGACCCCAGGTTAGGTAGCCAACCGATCAACCAATCTCTTTAATAGTAGACCACAGAAAAAGATTATCTTTATATTATCTGCTCTCTAAAAGAAAACTTTGCTATATACAACAAAAATACAACACAAAATACTGAAGTTTTTTCCCAAAAGGTTTTGGATAATTCTAAGAATAGAATCATATTGACGCCAGTCTTTCCATCCAGAAAAATAAAAGTACTATAGAGATTAACGAAACTTCTTTTAGGGGTTACTGGAGTCCAAAAATTTTTTTTTTTTATTTTTGCTTTAACCTAATAACTTTTGTTATATTATATCATATGACAACTCAATGAAAAAAAATATATGTTTAATTTTGTTTTATGCTTCCTGGTTGCCATAGAAATGGCGGCCATCTTGAAAATAAACAAAAATTAGTTCATATAAAAAAATTCTAAAATTTTTCAAAATTGATAAACTTCAAAGCTAAAAATGCTCAAGTCTTTAAGTTTAATGCTGTCTGAAAGGAACTAGCTTGATATTATACAATTTTTCTAAATATTCTGCATTTTATAATTTTTTAAAAAAGGATGATTTTTTACATCTAAAATTTATCCACTTTTTTTTTCTCAAAGGCTCATATTTTAAAAAATCTTTCAGATTAAGTTATAAAAACTAGCTGATTCTCTGTATAAATTATCTCTGAGTAAGCATACCAAATTTGATACACTTATCTCTATTAGTTCCAGAGATTTTAGAAATATTCTACAGGGGGGTCACCAAAAAAATGCATTCTGAGAAAAACCCTCAAAAAGATTTATATTTACTATAATTTTGGAGCCATTGCATACTTAAAAATACTCTTCTACCAAATAAAAATGATTTTTTTCAGCAAAATTTTTGTTGTCAGCTTATAGAATACATGTCCAACTATTAAATTACAACAAAATTGGAAAATCAACTTTTTTACCCAAAATTGACTTTTTCACTATCCAGTAACCCCTTATTCATAAAAACAGTTATAAATGTACAAAATCAAAATAGCTAGTTGTCATTAATCATAAATTAACATAGAACTTCCATTATGACGAAATGATTATAAATTATCTTATGTTACAGACGTTTCTTCAAAAAAGAAGATGATTACGTCATACAAATTCAAAGCTTTAAAATTATTAATATTGTATTAATGAAACATGGAAATTAAGTTTTATTTATCTTTGGCTAAGCTGTTATAAAAATAAACTTTGATGCTCCGAAAAAAAAGTATAGACACAAGAAAAGGCGCAAACAAAAAATAGTTTCAATAAACATCGCTTTGTTTAGTTATTGATACTCCTCTGATAACAAGTCGCCACGTCAGTTAATCCTTGGATCTCATTGATCAAGTAAATTGAATGCAGGGCCGAATCAAAATATAATGTTGAATGGTGACAGTCAAAGAGCAAAGGAACCACAACATCTCCTACAAGACAGACTGATTTGTGGGTGAGTTTAACCTTATGCCTTGACTTAGTTAAAACATTAAATTATCACACCTGATATTATCATTTTACTGTTAATAATTTTAAATTAAAATCGTATAATTCATAGTATTGTGTGTTCTAATTTAACTGCTTCATTTACTACCATTTGCTTACACTCTCTTAATGTGTAAGAAAAAAAAATGTGGAAGTTTGTCTAACAAACATCATGAATTTTAAATATAGAATTTCGAACAAAACTGTTTGTCAACTAAATTGATATCTTGCAGGTTAATTTATAGACCGCATTCTGAAAACTAAAAAAAAGCTCTAACCCGACCTAAGATGCTGTCTCTAGATCAGGGGTTCTCTACTTGTGGATCGCAACCCACTTGGGGGTCGATTGACGATTTGTCAGGATTCCCCATCGAAAAAATGGATTGTATATGTTAGTTCTTCTATTGCTGTGCGTGTGAGCAAGGGGTGGGTCGCGGCAGGGTTTGGAATTGTAAACAAGGGTTACCGATCTTAAAAGTTTGAGAACTGCTACTAAATGAAAACCTCTGGACGTTGAAATAATAGCCTTCAATGAAGTCCAGGAATCGGCGCCATTATCCCGTTGATTGATAGAAGGGTTTTTATCCAAAATCCAGTTCTGGACATGGGGCTCTTCACACCTGTCCTGTCTGTGGGCTCCTAGCGGTGCCGGCTATAAGGACTGGGTAGAGGGCCGTACCTCGTACACAGCGCACTTTCCCGGGGCCCCACTCGCTGTAAGTGGCTGAGCACAGCACTAAACATGGGGAGGTGGCCTCACATTTCTATAATGTGGGAAGAGTGGCCAAGAGGCTAAGTGCGCTTGAAATTGGTTTGGCTTAGCTACCTAGAAGAGGTTCGTCACCCGACTCGAGCAGAGTTGTGTTTACTGAGCGACTAAAGGCAGCACGGAAAACTAACTCCTAGATACCCCCTCCCCCACACTGGTCCACAAATGAGATTGGACCAAAGCGCTCTAAGCATGCTATAAGCATAAAAGACTATACTAATAATAATAATGCGACCCCCAATGTTCCCTGTAAGGACCGCCCCTCCAGCTTAACAGCTAACTGTTCTTCGCCCCTTCGTGGAACAGTGTGGCGGACTTGTAGGACTGGGTGTGGAGGCTAATTGTTTCATTCCTACCGCAAGTGAGATTAAAAAAGGGAATTCCGTAAGGAACTGGTTTTGTTACTTGTACTTAGTCTATCTTGTTCCTATACTAGACGTTTCCACAGAGGAACCACACTGAATCGACGGATATTTCGAACCCTCAAGATATCATAATCAGAGACGCCTGGTGGATTCTGATTAGTGAAGATGCCCTTATAAAGACCCCAGAAAGAGATCAGATGATTTTGATGATCTGAAATAAAAATAAATATTTACTGCAAAGTGTGTGTCTTTTATTGTTCGTCTCAATGTGTTATTAAATTGAGTCGTATTTGGATCTTCTGTGTTCGTGATTTAAAACATTAGTGGAAAGTGATACTGTGCGTACAAAAGTGTTTAGTTTGTGCACCGAAAAATCAATCTTCATCTTTTGTAAATGTGAAGAAAGAATGTAAGAAATTCAAGCTCTTCAAACCAAGGGTGCACCGGATAGTCGCTCCGGCTCCGACTTCAGTCGAATATTCGGAATTATTTTTTCACTATTCGGCAAATTTCGATTCCGGTCGAATATCACTACCGGATAGTAAACCGGATATTAATAACTACAGCGTAGTTCCTATATTTCTATTAATATTGTTAGGAGCCTCCGTATTTTCCAGATACTCTTTAACGGAGGTAACACTTAAATATCGACACAACAGAGGCGAAAGGCAAACAATATAAAGGTAGTCGACGCTGATAAACAACGTCGAACAAGAAGTTTAATACTCAATGAAGGAAATCGTCGAACGTCGTCAAACTAAATCTCTACATCAATAAAAACAGACCAATATTCATAAAGTTAACATGACGGGTGGTTACAATGATAAACATGTCTGCTAAAAAATTGTGTTAATTTTAATGAATCAATCAGTAATCTATATATATAATCCTCAAAGAATTAGGTCAGACAACAACAACGAGTAATCTATTTTTAGCTCCATTAATTCTCTTTTACTTATTTTATAATGCGAAAAATTAGAACCATATTTAAAACTCGAATTATTTATGTATTTAATAGTCTAAGAGAAATGTTTTCTGGAGCGTAAATGGTTTATAATTCTTTATAAAAAAATCCATTAACTTGCAAATGACCTTTAATACGAGTGTTTGTGGACAATTGTGGTGGAAAAAAAAGTCATTG
Source organism: Biomphalaria straminea (assembly GCA_021533235.1). Lineage (NCBI taxonomy): Eukaryota > Metazoa > Mollusca > Gastropoda > Planorbidae > Biomphalaria > Biomphalaria straminea. The sequence goes on from JADKLZ010000166.1 coordinate 26,674,257, forward strand.
GCAAGGTTAGAGAGTATGTATTTAATAGTCAAAGAGAAAGTTTTCTAGAGCGCAAATACTCTATAATTCTTTAGAAAAAAAAATCCATTGACTTGCAAAGACCTTTAATACGAGTATTTGTGAACAATTGTGGTGGAAAAAAAA
>JADKLZ010000166.1:26696260-26726168 GCA_021533235.1 Biomphalaria straminea
TCTTAAGATTTACTATTCAAATAGAGAGCAAGAAGTTAATACTGAGTGCATCAATCTCTTTTATAATGGGCCTGAGGGCAAGATATGTGAACAGAAATACTAAAACTAGAATACTAGAATGCAGCAAAGTTTTGAAATACGGCAACGAATCTCTACCAGCCTTTGAATGAAATGCATGTTTACAAGGCGTCATGTGAAAAGAAGCTTTGCAAAACTAAATTTAACTAACAACGTTCTCTGATTAAAACATTAACTAACATTGTTCTCTTATTAAAACATCAATTAACAACGTTCTCTCATTAAAACATCAACTAACAACCTTCTCTTATTAAAACATCAACTAATAACATTCACTAATTAAAACATCAACTAACAACGTTCTCTCATTGAAACATGAAGTAATAACGTTCTCTCATTAAAAATCAACTAATAATGTTTTCTCATTAAAACATAAACTAACAACGTTCTCTCATTAAAACATAAACTAACAACGTACTCTCATTAAAACATTAACTAACAACGTTCTCTCATTAAAACATCAACTAAAAACGTTCTCTCATTAAAACATTAACTAATTACGTTCTCTCATTAAAACATCAACTAACAACGTTCTCTCATTAAAAATCAACTAATAACGTTCTCTCATTAAAACATCAACTAACAACGTTCTCTCATTCAAACATTAACTAATATCGGTCTCTTATTAAAATATCAATTAACAACGTTCTCTCATTTAACAACACTAGTTAACAACTATTTTTTGAAATCTAATCAAGCAATTCTGTCCATTGAAAACGAAGTAGCAAGATATATTGAGTTTAAAGGGTTTTTTTTTTATAAGTTTTCTAATTTGAAATCCTGAAAACGAAATTTAAATATTTATTTTCTAAAGTTATTGTAAACTTTTATATGTTAAAAAAATTCTTAAAAAATTATTGTACCTATCAATATACTTTTCATTAAGTTGCATTTTTCATTAGTTGTCCTCATGAAACTACCACTATATGTGATTATAATATTCAAAAGTTTCCATTAAGAGCTGTTTAATGTTTACTTAGGAAAGCATGCTCAGTTGGTTTTTAATTTTCTTTCTATTTAAAAAATCGTAGATGTTAATATGTAATGATTAACGATAATATGTACGAGAAAAAAACATAATCAATACTCATTTAAACTTTGTGGAGCAGCAATCAACGAACTGTATTATTGCGCAAAAAAACAACAACTGAACAACGATAGTTTTTTATTTGAAGAATAAGTGGAACGCTGGGTGGTGGGTGACACCCTGATTTTACCGCACCGGGTGACACCCACCCTAGTGACGCCTCTGCCTCAGCGTAACTACTGTAAAAAAACAATATTGATGAAATATTCGAACAACATTCACAGCGCTTTATGAATTTAACTTCTATGTACTTCTCGATGACGACAGATAACCTTGTAACACTCTGACCGAAAGTGTGATAAAGGAGTTTTTAAATCTTTCTGTTTTAGTATTAATGGAACAGAAAAAAGGATACGACCACTTCGTTCAGATCTTATGTAACAGTGCAGGGTGCAGGTTGTCTTTAAGAATCGCTAATGATTTTGGAAAGACATCTTTCTTGGAAAAGCTCTTCAAGAGATGATAACTGTACTTGAGTGATATACGATGCTTTTTTAATTTAATTTTATGACTGTAGTGTTTCACATTGCGTTGACCCAAAGTTTTCCTGCATCTGATGCAAACAAAGCTATTGTCTATTAATGGTTTGTTTAAGTTTTATTTACATCTTCTGAGCCTGTCTTCAACAATGGAATTCTTCTTAGCTGTTTTAAAAATACCTAGACAGACTGGATGTCTAACAGAATTTCACAAAGCCTATTTAATTTTTTTTCCTAACAAACTGCCGTTTACACTAGTATGATGATACTGCCCTTATATTAGATTATATTAGTATGCTGATACTGCCCACATGTCAGATAACACTAGTATGGTGATACTGACCTGAAGTCAGATTTCACACCTGCGTTCAATAAAGTATAATACAAAATAAAGGGTCGTTTTTAATGACTGCATAATAAATATTCAAATTAAGTATGTGTTACTGTTTGCTAAATAAGATCCAATCATTGTTAAATTTTTTTAATAAAAAATATATATCACTTTTTTTCACATTCCACACCAAGATAACAGTAACAGAAGCACAGACCAAAAAAATGTGCTTCGCACCAACTCTATCCTCCCACAGAACATATTGTTGAGCCTCTTACTGAACGATGATATGGTTTACATCACGCAAACGATTAGCAATTGATAATAATATCGTTTTTACTTGACTATCAAGGATTTAACTAAAACAGTTTTTTTTTCCTTATGAAAGTAAAAAAAAATACTAATTTCGCTCCCCTCATTCAGCATCCTTGAAGGGGAATGGCACCCCACAGTTTGAGAAAAGTTGACATTGAAATTTGAATAACTCCCACAGAAAAAACAACTACTTTACATTACTCTAAACCAGTGTTCTTCAACGGGGGCGATATCGCCCCCTTGGGGGCGTTTTCTAGATTTTGGGGGGCGCTGGGAGCCAAAGGGGCGGTACGGGGGCGATAGGCACAAAAGTGGGCGGTACGGGGGCGCTATGTATAAATGGGTAAAGAAGAAACTTAAGGTGAATTGAAACAAAACAAATTTAAAAATTCTTCAAAATTAAAGCTGGCAAACTAAATATTGACAAATTATAGAAACAGCGTTAGAAATTGAGTTCTGAAATCCCGTTTTCTATTTTTAAATTCTTACTATTTTGCTGTAATTGGAGGGCATCTAGTGTCCTTAGATCTTGCACGCATAAACGTTTAAGATGTGATAAACAAACTAGTAAATACGTCTTTTAGATTATTATTTTATCTACATATATTAATATATTGATTAATTGAAAAAAACGTCAAAGCTAACAGTCAAATAGAATAATTTAACCTTTTTAAAACAAAAAAAAAAACATTGACAAAGTTAGAAAACTCGCCGGTATGTAATGGAATATTACTAGTAGTGAATTGCAATCGTACTAAAAGTATAAGCTACTTTACATGACTGCAGATGAGATTATGTTAAAAAATCGACTTCACGAATATATAGCAATATCCAAAAATAATTTAAGAATATTCATGACTAATTAAAAAAAAATCTACTATTAAAACTATCCAAAAAAAAAAAAAAGGCAAAGCTGGATATGTTTAAGTGGCCTCTTAGAAAAATGAACAGCTTTTCAAAAAGTCTTATGATATATTTGAAAATTGATTAAAAATAAAAACAATTTTTTTTTTAAAACATATGTTACACAAAAAGTTTTTTTTTCACACAGTGGAGTAGCTGGGTGGGGGAGGAGAGGGGGAGAATTTTAAATCACCCCATACCCCACTAGAGAGGGGGCTCCAAATAAGTGTTTTGTTTTGTTTTTGTTTTTTTATAGTGTTTTTAATTAATTAAATTAAATATTACGCAAAATGCAGGAGCCCCCAAAGAGCCCAAACCCAAACAATGACAAATTCCTAGCTACGGCCCTGGAGGCACATCAGAAATGTGGCTACATTAAAATGCTTCAGTAAAATACCAAAACAGTGGTCGAAAGTGGAATTATGTTTTAGCTTTTCCATCAACATGCATGGTTAACCTAGATTTAGTGCATAACAAACTTAATGAATAAACAAAGAAATAGACTAAATGTAGCGACTAGGGGACGCCTTCGCCTTGCTTTGACTAATTTAAATCTTGAAATTTCTTGAAGCACACTTTTCCCATTAGCTTAATTTCATTTTGTACTGAATTCAGCAATAAAAATGTTTATATTAAAACATATAACTAAATTTACAATTAAATCTAAAAACAGTACTCCCTAACATTTAAAAAAGTTCAAAGGGGACTATTCTTAGGATTTGAAAGAAAGCCATTATAATGAGATTAATTTGTGTGTGTAATAACTTCAAATTATTTTACATAATTTTGTTATAATGATAATATTGGCTGTTTTTGCCTTCGATTCCGAAGATACGGTCGAGTGCAAACCCAGTTTCCCAAATTTCGTGCAGACAAAGCCGTTGTCTGCTGGCGGTCTATTTAAATTTAAGTTTTCTTTCCGTCTTTTCGCCTGTCTTCAAAATGGTTTTTCTTTAAGTCTCCAATGTTTATCATGCAGATTTTGTGAGAGCTCTTCAACTGACTCTCTCAGAGGCCATCTGCTGCCTGAGAATGCTGCCAGGTACTTTATGACAGTGAGGGCGAAAAGGCGACTGAATGGATCATTATAGCGCTTACGGAGAGGGTACCTCTGGTAATCCGTCCTACTGTAAGCCCTAAGATGACCTTTGCGGTCATCACCCATGCGGGATAAGTGTTATTGACAGGATAACAATTAATAAATACATGATATTTTGTGTGAAGCGTGGTTGAGAGGCTAAGTACGCGTGAACTTGTCTTGGCTAGGCTACCTATGAAAGTATTGAAAGTGGCTCGTGGTTCGAAACCCTACTCGGGCAGAGTTGTATTTACTGAGCACCTAAAGGCAGCACGGAAAACCAGCTCTTAGATACCCCTCCCTCCAACTGGTCCATAACTCATATTGGACTAAAGCGCTCTGAACATGCTGTAAATAAGCATGAAAGTAGCGCTACATTAAAGCTATAATAAAAATTTTGCCTTCTCACACTTCTTTATAAGTCATTTTTTAGAGGGGGGCGCTGGCGTATTTTTTTAAAGAAAAAATGCGAAAAGGGGGCGGTAGGCCAAAAAAGGTTGAAGACCACTGCTCTAAACAAATAGAAATTGATTGTTGATGTAAATGTAGCCCAACAATTTTTCTTTTATTGTCTATCAGTGGCATAGCTAAGAGGGGAGAGGAGGGGGGAGCTTTTGAAAATACCCCGGGCCGCCACTTAGGGGCGTCCCCCAAATGGGTGTCCGAAATTGGTTAGTAAACAACATAAATTAATATATTTAATTGGCAAATAGTGTCAACAGGTGTTTTGTTTTCAACATTTATGGATTAAATTTATAACAAAGGCTAAATCTAGGTCTATCAGTACGTTGACTTTGTTGACATTTAAAAAATTCTTTAATTGATAAGTTGCCAATTTATTTTCCTTTCAAAAGAGATCAAACATGTGCTTGCAGCAAAAACTAAGAATATTACTCTATTTGTTGCTACGAACAGGGGCGTCCTTAGCAGTGAGCGGGGCCCTGGGCGAGTGTCATGTGCGGGGCCCTGAGCCGCAAGGATGAACTATATATACCGTACCACATCACGCTAACGGCTAATCCGTCTCTAACGCTGTAACAATAACCAGACAGTATGGCCGCCTTAACGCTGTGGACCTTCCATATTTTTGTTACAAAACATAGAACATTACGTAGCCATTGTTGGCGTACTATTAGCCGCGCTAAGTACTGTATTGTAATAGTTCTGCATAAAGAAAATTCTTTCAACTTAAAAAAGTTAAAAATTTCTCCCATGGCCATAGTCTATTGGGAAAAAAACAACACATAGGCTGAAGCATCCAATCGTATTTTATTAGAAAAATATGTGATGATCAAGTTTGTGACATTTAAATCTCCGATCGCTGGTTCCCCTCAAGTGCGGGGCCTGGGGCGGCTGCCCCACTTGCCACCCCCAAAGGCCGCTTCTGGCCACGAATAAAACTGTATGATATACATCGAATTCCAGTATAACAGATTCAATAGTTATTCTTGATAATGCTAGAATTGTCCATTATTCGGGTTGACCAGGGTTGGGCTACAAAACAGCGTGACGCATTGGTTAAATCACTCGCTCAACCTGGCAGCTTTTCATTCTGCTGAGATAGATCCAACAATTGTCACCTTTTTTGAAACTGTACAAGAAATTTTAACTTTTTTTCCCAAATTAACCCCAAAGATCCTTCCTTGTATTAATTTATTATCATATCCTTCCTTTTAGAGTTCTTAAGACTGATATCTACTAGGAACTTTAACAATTCAACCACTTCTGCTTGTCTTGACTTTCACAGCAGGTTCTCAAGACTTTGGTCTATAACTGTCTGTTTCATTTGTTCTAACAGTTTTGAGATCGTTGCCTTCATCGGTGTCATGGTACCCAGAGATAACTTCATCGCAACTCTCGTTCAAAAAGCTTGGATTTCTTCTGTATGTTTTCCCATCGTTTGTTTATGATGTAGGATCTGGGTGAGGAATGTTTTTTTATGACAACTGCTTTCTGCTATGTTTGTCCTAGACGAATTCTCACTTTCTCTCCGACAGAGTAATCTTTAGGTAGTCTTGCTTTTGCATCGTATTTCACTTTGTTTTTCATCTGTCGTTCGTTGAGTAATGTCTCTAAATTTTCAGTTACCGATGGTTTTATTAATTAGGGATCAGTTGGAATAATGTACCTGAGTCTTCTACTAATCAGCAGTTGGGATGCTTATCGGAGTATTTCTATACTTGAGCGTGGTCGAGAGGCCAAGTGCGGCTTGAGCTTGGCTTTCTTGACTACCTAATATGGGGCTCGAGGTTCGACACCCGACTCAGGCAGAGTTGCGTTTACTGAGCGCCTAAAGGCAGCACGGGAAACCAGCTCCTAGATACTCCCTCCTCCCACTAATTCACAAATGAGATTGGACCAAAGCGCTCTGAGCATGCTATAAGCATGAAAGTAGCGCTATACAAAAGCTATAATAATAATAATGAGCATAGCAAGATATGGATCTTTCCCGCTAGTCAGGAACTAATTCCGTTAGCTTTTGCACAAAACATAAACAATAAATAAATTGAAACTTATTCATGCTTTCTGCAAAATGATGAGAAACGGACAAAGTAGCTGATCACCCAATCCAAAGAGATACTTTATGAGAAGTTGAGTTTTAATGTAGGACTGTCAATAGAACTGAAATTCAAACGTGTTGCGATAGAAGTGCTGAACAGATTTCATATGGGGAGGAAGTACTGATAATAAAGGCTGGAAAACAATTGGATATTTTGGCTTTTTTCTTGTATGATAACACGCTTATGACAAACTGTGTTACTTTTTCCTGTTTGTATGATGAAATAAATGACAAATCGCTTGTTCAAGGATGTCATTGATGTACGAGCAGTTTTCATCAACAAACCAGTAATACAATCTACAATAGACATATTGCGGAAAACAAGCAAGCTTCATATGGTAATTACGTGTGCTCAAACATTGCAACCTCCACCATAAGGTGGACTGTGCCCTAAATTTGCCATGTGGAATCGTCACACTCTGGATCCAGGCCCCTTCACGCTATCACATTCACCAGATATAGCAAAAAACAACTTCGTAATGGATTTATAGCCAGTAAAAGAGTGTAGTGAGACATAGACCTCTGTCTAAGGTAGTGCAATCTAGACCTCCGTCAAAAAGCACCTAGAATAAGAGAGGGTGAAATGCAAGTGGAAAGGCAGTGGGATTATTTTGTTGTTCTTGGTCATTTTCAAGCCCCAATACCCAAACGGTGGAGTACCGCCACAAAGAGGAGGTTTGGAGTCAGAGTTTTCTTTCTCCTTGATGGGTTGCATTATTCAGGCTGACGTGCCCCATCAACACGAAACTAAACTGGTTCTGATGCGCCAGTGTTCCGCACTTGATCCATTCTCCTGTCGGTTTGAAAGAATAGGCTCCGACGGATTTTTGGGAAAATCACACGTGAAGGCCAGGAGCTGGATTTACAGAGACATTTACAGACGCAAGCTTTGGGGGCATTTCTTGGAAAGTGGGAGCTTATCCCCACTTTCACCCCCGTCATTGACAATCCTTTTGAACCTTTGAATGCCCCTCCTTAATCCTCCTTAGGCAGACTCCACTTCGTCTTCAGTCCAACATAACCAACACCCTGTATGGCATTCCTTAACAACTGAAAAAGACAGCATACTATTTTTCCTTGGCACAGTTTGCAAAAGAGTTCACAGATCAATAGATATAAAGCTGGCTAGACGAAAAAGAATTAGTGCGGGTCCTATGAAAGTGCTGGGCCCAATGCAGTCGCATAGGTTGTAGTGGCCTAAGGCTGGCCCTGCAAAATAGCGGCGTACGCTACGCCGCCGGTCGACGAGTTTCCTATATCATAGCTTTCCTTATCACTTTTACATAATCTACCAGATCAATGTTTTTTTTTCTGGTCATAAGCCGAAAGCGGACTATAAAAATGAGCGTTTCTTAACGTTCCAATGATTTCGATGACCTCTTCAAGTATCCAGGTTTATATTCCTTAATTAAGGACTGTGGATGAGGGTCGCATTAATTGATACAATTACCTTAGACTTAGACTTAGGTCCTCCCGCGCCGTTCGGCGCATTGGGCGGCAAGCTGTCTCCATAATGGTCTGTCATTGGCAATGTCTGAAGCCTCCTCCCATCTGGTGTCCACTGTTTTGAGGTCCTCCATGAAGGTATGACGCCAAGTTATACGAGGACGTCCCTGTTTGCGTTTTCCTCGTATTGGCCTCCATGTCATCGCAATTCTTGGTATGCGTAGTTCATTTTGTCGTAGAACATGTCCCGCAAACCTCATGCGACGTTCTGTCACAACCTCACTGAGTGTTCGACTCCCAGTTCGGCATACGATTTCCTTGTTTGAGACCCGATCTGTGTAACTGACTCTCAGAATCCGTCTCAGCCATTTTTGTTGAGCCACATTTAGTCTCTTCTCAATTTTGACAGATGACTTCCATGTCTCACATGCATATGTTGCAGTTGGAATGACAATTGTGTTGAGAAGGTGTATTTTTGTCTCGAGTCCAATGGCTTGGCTTGTCCAAATAGGCTGCAGCCTTTGGAAAATGCTCCCTGCCTTTCCTATTCGGCACACTACATCATGGTATGCATCCCCATCATTTGTTATGATGCTGCCAAGGTAAGTGAACTTGTCCAACTCTTCAAGCGTTGACTCGCCAAGTCTGACAGGGGCACCCTTTGCCTTATATCCCACTCGCAAAATTTTTGTCTTATCCAAGTTTATGCGGAGGCCAATTTTGGGTGCCTCTCTATCTAGGCTCTCTGTCATTTCTTGTATACTTTTATTTGTCGCCCCGAGTAGTGCAACGTCATCGGCGAAGTCCAAGTCCGTCATTCGGTTTTGTTCACACCATGGAATACCAAAGGCAGTCTGGTTCATTGCTTTCCTCATTATGTAGTCGATGGCTAGGAGGAAAAGGAAGGGAGATAAGATGCACCCCTGTCTCACACCTGTCTCGATGCTAAAAAACTCTGTGGTTCCTCCTTCTGTTTTAATGCAGCAACTAGACTGACTGTATAGGTGTCGTAGGATCTGGACGAATTTTTCTGGGATGCCGTATTCTCTAGCTATTTTCCATAGTGATTCTCGGTGGACACTATCAAATGCTTTCTTAAAGTCTACGAAACTGATCGCTAGCCGTTGTTGGTACTCAAGACTTTGTTCTATGATATTTCGTACAACGAAAATCTGCTCTGCACAAGATCTGCCTCTTCGAAATCCTGCTTGTTCTTCTCTGAGCCTCTCATCTACAGACTGTTGAAGCCGTCTTAACAAAACAGTGCTGAAAACTTTGCCCGGGACAGAGAGGAGAGTAATTCCCCTCCAGTTGTTGCAATCTGCCAAGTTGCCCTTTTTTGGAAGCCTTACAATGACTCCTTTTTGCCAGTCCTCAGGGACTTTTGAAGTTCGCCAGCAGAGATTTAAGAGATCAGTCATTCTGTTAACAATGCACTGACCTCCATGTTTTAGCATTTCTGCTGACACCATGTCTAGCCCTGGTGCTTTGTTGTTCTTTAACACTGCAATGGCCATGGTAACTTCCTCTGCAATTACCTAACAGAATAAAATTCTTTAGAGTCTCGCAGATTTTCTCGACGTTCTCGAACCCTAACCATTTAGAGAAGAAAACGTTTTTTCTACATTAATGATCGTCGGTAAGTCTACCTGGGTGGATGGCGTATTTTCATAACATCCCGAAATGTTGAAAGGTTGTGCCCGTAAACATTTAGCAGATCTTTCTTCAGCATTCGGTAGCTATTTTGTATCAAGTGGTTGTAGTATTTTTAGGTTGTGCATGTACAATAACTCGGATTTTAAATTTCGTAAGCTTAATTTCAAAACATTTTAAGTACTCTTGACAACGAGAGTTCTAAATAATGTGGTACTTTAATTAGTCGATAAATATACAACAGCCAATTCGACACAATTGGACTGAGTTCATGGCCGACCATCACGACCGGTCTTTTCATGTCTTACCCTGACTTCCTAACAAACTCTGTTTCCCATAAAGACTTTCGATCACATGACCGATCCCGAGTGATTTTGTTGGTGCAATAGTCATGATAGTACTGCTCCTTGACTATTAATTATTAATATAGCTGAATGCCGTGAAAAACCTAGTATTGATCATGTTACGTGTAGCTATTGTTCACACAAAAAAAACTCTATCGCTGTGTCAATACAGTTACATAACTAATTATAGTACTTCATATAACCTAAAAACAAAATAGATGAGTAAAATATAAAAAAATATATTAATAAAAAAAAAACGTCAACTTGCAAAGTATCAATGACATGATTTCAACTTTCAATGTTATTTTGTTTTGTTTTCCAGATTTTATGAATGTCTCTGCAATGTTATAAGTTTCGAGTGTTCTGTCGAAAATCTAACAAATGTCATAACTTCAGAGATGAATGCCGAGAATCAACAAAATGATACTTACGACAAAAAATACATTTGCGACTTTGATAAGGAAATAATACATTGTTCAAGATCAAAAAAAGTTGACAACATTGACGCCTGTGAGAACAGCTTTAAACCTTGCCAATACTTGTTTAGTGCCAAGGGTTCAAGCTGTGCCCTTGGCTCTGTGTCTGTCAATGCATTTCAAAACGTAACTGCCGTTCAGTGGTCAGAATCATTAAATGGCTTCTTCTCAGAACTCCCAATAACAGATAAAGATGGCTCTAAGGGCGATAGTTTACCTTTAATTTTGGGCACAACATTGGGAGCAGCTTGTGTGCTAACTTTCATTTTGTTACTCTTCTTTTGTAAAACAAAAATAAAACAGTTATGGGGGAGAGCTGACACTGTATACAATGTCACAGAGAATCATATATATGATGAAATTATTGACACCATTGAACATTTTGTCAGTCAAGTGGAAGAAGGTTCGTGCTTTGAAGTTCTTAATGAGGTGTACTCATTTCCAATAGACCGCATCATGCATCGTAGAACTGAGAATGATAAAGAAGATGATGAGACAAATCATCAAGATACATTAGAAGTACAAGATCCTTCTTCTCAGCCTTCTACGTCTGATCATCTTCCATATCCTATAATCGCTACCATTAATGCCAACCAGACATCTCAGCGAGAAGAGTCTGGTCCATCTCAGCATTTCGTGAATGACAAAGCAGATAATGAGACAGATCATCAGAGTACTTCAGGCGTAGCAGATGATCATACTACCCAGGCTGCTACGTCTGACCAAATTTCTCAACATGCTACACTTGACCTGACTGATGGCTAACAATGTTAACTCTATATTCTCAATCCTTTAACCGAAGAGCATTAGCGGTTATATACTGGCGTACCTGTGTAATACAAAATTAACATCACATAAAAAAAAACGACTTTAATGACTTTTGAATCGGATTTTGCTTATAAATTGCTATAAATCTTATCTGAGTCTGTCTGTTTTGTAGAAGACATGTACACATCATTGCTCCCATACCATTACCAGTAAGGAAAGTTAATCACTAAATATAAATACATGATGCGTCAAAAATGTATTCACACATTAAACTGTCATAGACAATTTATTTCCCGTCCTACAATGCTAAATTTCTGAAATTGAAAAGCTTAATTTCCATTTAGAAAAATAAATGTGATTAATGTCAGTAATGTTCAAACTGGTGGCCTTCAGCGTCAGTAATTGCAACAACACGGACCTACGTTTGATTTTTGAAGAGCGAAGCAGATAATTAAGTTGTACTAGATGTTTGAGAATGTTGTTTTGGTTCAAGGATAGTGGCGACGTGAGTATGGTACAGAACCACCTTCAAGGTTAACAATTACACGTCTACGAGACAAATTTGAAATTTATGGAACAGTGTGTGATGTGCATTAAGGTCGATCAGGGCGACTTCGTACAGCTACAAGTGATGAGTCCACAACTGCGGTCTTGGAACTGTTTCAGCGTTCACCTCACAAATCGTCAAGGCAAGTGGCACGTGAGAGTGATGTAAGTGCTAGTAGTGTGCTACGCATTCTGAGGAATGAGATTCAGAAGGTGTGCGCAGAAATCTCAGTTGATACTAGGGGTGTACCGGATAGTACTTTTTGATATCCGGCCAGAGCCGGATATGGCCGGATAATAAAATTTGATATTCGGCCGGAGCCGGAGCCGAATACCTAAGTATTTTATAAATAACTTGTATTGCTGAACATTTTACGAAACTGTTATATTTGTTGGTATTATTTTTTTCCTTTTATATACCTTATTGTTTTGAACTCTATTACTGATTGATTTATTAAAGATTAATAGTATTTATAAACAGAAATTAATCTGTGTAGCATCATCATGAATAGCATGAGCGTGTCTGTGTGTATGTACGAAGCCACCAACCATATAGGCTGTGTGTTGGAGGGTCACTGTAAAATATGTTTTATGTATATATTTTACTAGTTACTAATGTAAATCTCTCATCTGGCTTGTATGGTGCTTGAATGTATGTGTTCAAGAATTTCGACCAACAATCGGTCATCAGACTTGTATTTTTAAGTCCAAAGACTGTTTCTGGTACTGGCTTCAAGAACTCAATACTGATAGCTGTTAATTAATAGTTGGAATCTGAAGCGTAGTAGGTCATATATTTATTAATCCGTTTGCGGCAAAAGATATTTTATTAACAGCAGGAACATCCATTACACCTACATTATTGATGTTTAGATCTACTGATCAAAGAGCATTATGAAACCAAATATAGACGAAAACTCATCCACGCCTTACCTAACAAAAAAAGAAACATAAATGGATTTTGTGTTAGATTGATTGTAACAACCTGGTCAGATAGACGTTGTGAACCTACACATGTTGTCCTAGTGTAGTGTGTATAGATGATTGTGTTGACCTTCACCCGTTTTTTTTTCCTTTGGGCATACGCAATAGTGTTTAGTGTGCAGGCAAAAAAAAAGATAACACATTGGCATGGTCAGTCAAGCAAATAGATAGGCTAAATTATCCGTACACTAGTTACAGAGGTCAAGTGTTTCTTAACATTCCAGCATATTGTAACGAACTTCACTTTTCAGGCCTTCTGCAAACACTGCTTCTCACACTACATCACATCTAATACAAGAACTCAACAAGAGCTTCAAAAACAACAGTGGCGGTTTATTAACAAACACATCAACACAGCCAGTTCACAATATTTGTCTACACTAACTTCACATGCTTAACAAGAATAGAACTGTCTAACTAACTCTACAGAACATCTAATACAGCGCGTACAGCTACATTTTCAAAGATTGTCCTCACACACTCAGTTCTAACTGTCACTGTCTTTCTCTCTGGACTACATCTAACTGTAACAAAAAACACACTGAGATCACACATTCTCGTCCTTCCAAGCTCGGGTCATGCGCGGAGCACAGGTACAGGTACAGCCGTTGACCTGTGACCCGCCTCGTCTGTCCATGTCAGTGGGTCTCACACGTAAACACATTTGCGTTCGCCACTGGAGATGTAACAATATTATGGTGCTTTAGATCAATTTATTTTCTGTGATGTTAAATTCTACTGTAAGGTTTTCCTTTAGGCCCTATATATTAAGTCAATAGCATTAAGCAATGAAATTTCTTTCTAAAAGTTTTAAGACTAGGAAAAAAACTACATACACCCATACAAGTACTCTCCAAGTAAACAAACTTAGTGTCCTCATCTGTTGACATAGACAAAGTCAATATGTCTTAACAATTTGCGTTAATCCATTCTGGCTTAAGTATGGTCAATGTCTATCAATACATTGTCATGGGTTAAACAAATAAGAAGGGTGTTGAGTCTCTTGAGCCCTCCCTTAAAGATACCACTGGTCAGTGTCTGTTTGGCTTGTAGTCCAGCCTCCTAATTGAGACTTAACTCAAAGTAAACAAACTTATTACCCGGCCAATGGTATAAAAGGTGTGGCTTGTGGTCCTTTGACCCTTTGATTGACAACCTATCTCATAATAAACAAACCCAAACCAGATTAACCTTATAGAGAGATGGCTTGTAGTCCCGCCCCCTAATAAAAATTCTTCTCCAAGTAAACAAACTAAATTAGTTCCCTCTTAAGATAGACCTCTAGACAGTGTCAACACGTTGACATCTGGCTTAATGTGGTCAGCTGCCTATTTGTAATCTCCATGTTATGGACTATACAAACAAAAAGAGGTGGGGGTTGCTCATCTCTACCTCTGTAGATATACCCGCACATCTAGACAGATTATCAGCGTGACGTAGTTAATGAATATTACATGTTTACTAGAACACCCAAAGGTCAAAACAGGCTTTTAAAATGTAACAGACATCGCTGCTATGTGATCTTACAATGTACAGTTTTATTTCTAATTAGATTAACACGCCTTGTCTGTGTACTAAATAAGATTTGGTGCATAGCCATTGTTTATTGTTTTAAAAAAACAAATTCTTTTAATTGAAACAAAAAAAAAAGTAAATGTATTTCAGAACTGACATTATTTAATCATGTCCACTTTGTGAATATTTGTATATTTTTATCAACATGGAGATTTAGTTTAAACTTCTTGTTGGACATCGTTTATCAGCGTCGACACCCTTATATTGTTTGTCTTTCGCCTGTGTTGTTTCGATATTTAAGTGTTACCTCCGTATGGCGTATCTGAAAAAGACTTAGCGCGCGGAGGCGCCTAACAATATTAACAGAAATACAGGTACTACGCTGTAGTTTTTACTATCCGGTTTACTATCCGGTAGTGATATTCGACCGGAGCCGAATAGTGCCGGATAGTGAAAAAGTGCCGAATATTCGGCCGGAGCCGGAGCGACTATCCGGTACACCCCTAGTTGATAACTTGGTACTATGTTTAGACATTTCTTACATCAATCACATGTATTTTTATTATTGGAAATTAAGCTTAACATGTGCAGAAATTTAGCATTTTAGAACAGGAAATAAATATTCTATGACAGTTGAAAATTTGTATACTTTTTTTTTTGATGCACCCTATAGAAATGGCTAAATATATTAAAGTTTGTCACTTTCGATAATTCTTCATCACCAATTCTTAGATCGTGTTGAAAATCTTTCGATATTTATTATAACTAATGAAACATAAATCAATTTTTAAACATTCATCCAATCCAATGATTATACATAATTACTTTTTTTTATACCGGAAATAGGAAATATATTCTACATTATTGACATACATTTGTAAATGTGGAGTTATTTCCTTTAAATAAGTAAAGTTTTTTTGCCTAAAGAAATGTTGGGGTTGTCAGCACAAAAGTCTGGTCATCATTTCGTTTCAGTAGTCTTATTTGTGAGTATTATTTGAATTTTCTAAGTGAGACTGTAAAATTGTACCGTGTGAACTATTTAATATAGCTTGCATTTCTTTTACTTTGGTTAAAGAGAGTGCTTACTGGAATTTATTAATGCGGCATTACATTTACCTGTTATGCTGTAGTTTCTGTGTACAAATGCTATAATTAACTATTACAGTGAATTTAGTAATTTCACGTTATTGCTTTGATTATATTGAGTTTGGCAAGCACAGGAATAAATACTATTTTAAATGTCTTTTTTATTTATAAGTTATCATTGTTGTACTGTAATACATTGATTGGAGGAAGGACTTTTATTATTTATTACATAGAGTTGGCATTGTCTTTTTATACTTTTTATACATTTTATTGTGTTTTTAAATTGCCGATTCTATAATTTAGCCTAAATTTAGTGTTGTGACACAATTTTTCAATTTAGATTAATATGAATTAAGTATATGGCTTTTGCTATTAGTCAAAATAACTAAAGACTCTAATTTCTGCAATCTTTGCTATTGTCACTTATCTTTATTTAATATACACTTAACTTGACTGTGTATCCTTCTTATTTATAATTTTGAATATTTCTGATATTTTTATTTATTTATTATTCTATATCGATTACTTGTACATAGGTTCATTAATTGAAAACTTTAGCTTATTTCTTTCATTTTTTTATCCTTATCTTTACTTTGTGTTCATAGGGCTTCAGTTAAAAACACTAAATTCTACATGGTCTATTGTTAGTTTTTTAATGGCTAGGTCTAACAAACTGGGCAGTATTAACTTCCTCCCTTCCTCAAAGAACAATCTACAATCTTCCAACTAGGAACAGGACACACACCTCTATTAAATTACCATCTGAACAAAATAAACTCCACACAAATTCCCCTTTGTAGACACTGCGCCAGCCCTTATGAGACTGTAAACGATATCCTCTTTGAATGTTCCTCCCTAACCCACCTTAGGCAGACCCTACTTCCACTACAGCCCAACATAACCAACACCCTGTACGGCAGTGCTGAACAACTGAAGAAAACAGCACACTATTTTTCCTTGGCACAGTCTGCAAAAGAGCTGAGAGCTCAGCAGCAATAAAGCTGGCTAGAAAAGGAAAAAGAAAAAATATGTTGTTATAACGTACCTCTGAGGTTCGTGTATTCGTGGATCCCTATTTAGGGTTAGTATCTAAGGCATTAATGCACTTAGATGTTTCGCATCATGGTTTATTAGACTTGTCCTTTTAATTTGTCGTTCTGACTTCTGTACGGGTAGTTGGTGATGGGCTTGAAGGTTAAATCTGCATTAGAGTTAGAGTCAGCGGTGGGACAGTGTTGTACGTTCGTTGCGTTGATACCAACTACTTACTAATGTGTTATGTTGATACTATGGGACAGCTGTGTGCAGAATGTAATAGAATTCCCCTCTCGTCGGAGGGTGTGTGTGTGTGTGACAATTTTTGCTTTTATTTGCTTATTTTAGGTGACAGTTTAATGTTAAACTATCATTTGCCAGAGCGCAGCCAAAAGGGTTTTGAGATTAAACTCCCCTGGCAAAACACAGTCACCGTGTTTCATGAGTTAAACCTCCTATTAGTTTTGTAAACTATATAAAAGAAAAACACCTCTTTAATAAAGACCAAAGCATACAGACAAGATTCTATGAGCATAGCAAAATGGACTTTGAGCTCATATGGAAATGCTGTTGTTGTTTGTTTTGCATGTTTTAGATGTTCCTTCAGATTTGAAGATAGTTTACTTCCTAATTCAAATCTCCTGCAACACGACCAGGGATGGGAGCAAACTTCAGAATGATTACTATATATCCATCATAGAATGTTTCACATTTCACATTCACTGTATAATAAATGCCTAATAGTGGCTGCTTACACTTAACTCAACTCCAGTGACTTTTACAAATAACTTAAACAACTTAATTATATCAACTGCTTATACCAACTACTTTCTAGTGACTGCCTCAAAGTTTTTTTCACTCAACTGACTGTTCACACATGCTTAAAAGTATTCACATTCTCACAACATGGTAGTGAATTGGGTTCACAATATAGTAACTGGGGTGTCCACTCAATGGTACCAACTTTGAGGTGGTGACACTTTAATAATAATTACATAAACAAAGATTAAAAAGATTTGAAAAACTTTAGAACACTGAAAGATAAAGTTCAGAATAGACCCAAAAAATCTCTCTTCCACGTCACATAGAGAAGATGATGGTTTGTGACAGTCTTGCAATTTAGTTTTACTTATAGCAAAACACGGAAAACACTATAGGTAAAATGCTGATTTTACAAGCCGTTGTAGGTTTATAAACTGTATTACAATTGTTTTACAACTAATTTTATATTATTAAACGAATTTCTTTCGGCAACATTACAGTTCAATGTCACATCTGTGGCATGAGTTATACAATTGAAAGCTTCTTATGTAATTCTTTGCAAACGACATATATACAGTTTGGGGTCAGTGTCGTCGCAGGCTCTGACAGAACCGAGATCGCTATTTTGCCCCATAGTGGCGCTCGTGTGGAAACGACCATTAGAGGAAGTGGTTATATGCAAGAATAGCAAACAGAACTCCTGTGGGGGTGCCCACGGGTGGAAGAGAGTCTACCTCTTGCACGGCTCCCACGACCCTGTCACTAATTCATGCGCCGTTCCTCAAGGGACCGTTACACACAGTTAGCATGGTGAACTTGGCCTTCGGCCATGTCTAGCCCATGCATCCGGAGTGCCATGTACATCGTAAATAGCAATGCTTTACATAGGCATTGACTTGGGTCTCTACCAGACAGAACGGTGGTTCAGACAGGATTCTTTTTACTGTATCATGCTCAAACAGTTGTTGTTTTTTTTTTCAAACTTAGAGCTCGAAGAGCCTGCGGGTCAGCTCTTAGGCAATCTAACTGAGACGGGAAATAGCATTGTTAATGGCGATGAAAGACAGAGACCCAGCTCAGTGACCCAATGTATTTGTCGGATCTTTCTTTTCTTACTGACATCACGCAACATCTCAATGCACTCAGTTCACAACAACAGGGCACAGTTTTTCCTTGTTGCCACTCCGTTCGCAGTTGACGTGAAAAACGTTCCAGAGGAAGTCCAGATGGAACTACTGGACCTGCAGTGTGACACTGTTCTGAAGCAGAAATACGCTGATGTTCGCGTTCCCGATTTCTACCAGTTTCTTCCAAGAGAGAAGTTTCCAAACTTATTCTGCACAGCTGCTAAAATTCTAGCGATGTTTGGGAGTACGTACGTTTATGAACAGTTTTCTCAGAATGAAGATCAACAAAACAGCAATACGATCAACAAAACAGCAATACGATCAACAAAACAGCAATACGATCAACAAAACAGCAATACGATCAACAAAACAGCAATACGATCAACAAAACAGCTGAGTGCAATCTTGCGGCTTGCCACTACACGCGGCTTCAGGCTTTACGTCGATGGTCTGGTCTCTGTCAACGCTGTCAGCTGAGACATAAGTGATGAGACACCTGCAGTAGGCCTGCTATATATAGTGTTTTTTTTTCTTTCGAGGGGAAATTACAGTTTCTGCTTTTTTATTAGTGACAGAGACAACGTCAACTTATTTTAGTAAACTAAACTGCCTGTGCAGGAAATTAACTACACTAAATGTAATTAAGAATTATAAAAACTTTATTTTAGCACTTAACAGCAGTAACAGTAGTAAAGTAAAGTTCCCCTTTCAGACCATGTGGTCTATAGGGCAGATGATGTAAAGGTCATCTGATTCTGTGGCTTACAGTTAACGAGGGTGTCATGTGGCCAGCACAACGACCAACTGCCTTTACTTTTCCCCAACTAATGTCAGGTACCCATTAGAGCTGGGTGGACTCAGAGGTGCCCAAGGATCCCGAAATAAAAATCCAAGTCTTCACCAGGATTCGAACCCGGGACCCCCGGTTCAGTAGTCAAGCGCTTTACCGCTCAGCCACCGCGCCTCGGCAATAACAATTGTGTTCGTAAAATTTAATGAAAAAAAAATCTCTTTTCGTGGTGCGGCCTGCTGACTGGTTTTAACTTCCATTGCGGCCCCGAGCTGTTATGATTTTGAGACTCCTGTTCTAGTCTCATTGCAAGCTTGATTACAAATCATTGCGGAGATTACCGATTCTATTTATAGAAACATTGCCGTGATATATTTTTACACCCCCGCATAGTGCAATGAGGTCGCTCTCGCACCCGCGTAGGCACTTTCAAGGGAGCTTTGTTTATCTACCCTTTGGTTTATGTGTTAGAACGATCGCCACGATGAGGCAGGGTAGCTTGTGACTAATTTGTCCCAGCCTATTCCCACAAGAATTACGCGCAGGCACAGCTACAGCTTAAGGCAATTCGGCAAAGGATAATGCTTTTATTTACAATAGATAAATGTTTATTTACATAAGAGGGAGATTATGTATAGTGCATGTATGATATGTGTAGGGTGGATATACGTACATTAGGGTTATTATCACAAGATGTTATTGAAATGTGGTCAAAGTGTCGTAAGGCCCTGAGCTTATCTTTTGAGCCTGGAGCTGCCGTGAGTGACGGTATGACTGGTTGCTGGGACTGTCAGCTGGTGGACTGGTGATGTGGATCCAGGCCGTGTGCATTCAGCTGTAGCGGTAGAGACCAGCTGCGGCTACCAGTATCAAAAGCCAGTGATGGGCCTTAACAGATAAGTTGGTGTCGACCTAACAAAGGGCAGATCACCTAGAGAGGATATAGAGATTGGTAAGAAAAAATATGGCGTTTGCCATACTGCAGTAATGTAGATGTTTTTCTGGGAAGGACATCTTCAAAACGAATTTGATATGCCTATCATTAACATCGTGAAGATAAACTAAATACTGATCCAACCACTTGTTTATGTTTTTTTTTTTTTTAAATATATATATTTTTTTCTTTTTTGTTTCTTTTTAAAACTATAGATAATGGAGCTAACAAGTAAAATAGTAAAGGATCCTATCATGGGATATTACAAATATGAAAAGAATGTTATCAGGGGATATAACAAGATAATTTTTATATGAAGCCTATTTTCATTGTCACAGTGAACATCAATTACTAACATTGCACAAATAAGTAAGATGAAAAGAAAAAGGGGGATCATCGTGTGATACTCTCCTGTAGCTTGGTTTAAATATATTGTTACGAATCTCACTATCCAGGCTCTCTGCAAACTGCACCATACACCACCAACTGAAAGAACTTGACAACTCCGGGCTCCAAAGTAACGTAAAAGTTTAATTTCAATAAAGAACAGCCAATATCGTACAATTGGCAACACGACTATACAAATATCTCTCCGATAGCACCGTATCGCCGTATCAACTCTCGCACTGGTCTCTCCGTCTCGTTCCGGCTTGCACTTGGTTCAACAGTTCAGGACTGACTTCACACAATTGGGCTCGTTGTGTCGGACTCGATCATAGATCAAGATCAAGACGCCAGCCGTCTCAACTGTACTGGAAAGTACTCCGCACTGAACCGTCGTAATGCTTCGTACAGGACCACACCGCTGAACTGTGCTGAAGTCGACCGTGCTCTGAACCTTCTGTCGTGAACTCCTTTCTGAACCGTGTTTCTCGACCGTCTTGACTGCGACACCTCCGCTCTTTATATAGGTTCCCTGCTAGCCTTCTCGAACAGGACAGAACGCCCTTGACATTTCTAGGTGGTCAGATGACTATAATTCTCGTGGCGCTCCTGAGCTGTGTTCACGTTGCGGAACTCTCCCGAAGCTTCAACGTCGAGACGCGTCGCGGCTGACTGTCGTAACTCGTCACGCTTGACCGCTCGTCTGGCCTGGGGCGATTTGCGTCGGCTGACTACACACACCGCTATTCCTCCGTCTGTGCCCCCACCAGGTTTATAACAATATTCAACTACTCAAAACAAAGTCTCACAACTAGTGTGTAGCAAATCAGCACGATTTGTCAAAGCGACACGCAGGGCCGGTCCTTACAATGGCGGGGCCTTATGCGAAAGTAATTGCGCGGGGCCCAGTCTGAGTGGGAATAAGGATAATAGGTGAAAATTAAGATTTGTATTAGAAAAGAAATTAGGCTTTAAATTTTATTCCATCTTTACTAAGTACACAATTTCGATTAAATCAACTGTACCGTACAAACCTTGCAACCAGTGACATATCTATATGCCAGTGACCATAAAAGTAAATAAGGTGTTGGAACTTCCGAGTTGAAAATTCGCGCGATTTTTACATTTTATTACATTGAAGCTGGCAATGCCTTTCTTCTTTTATCGCACGTAGGATTTGCGTTTTCAGCAGTGAATGACACCCTGAAATGATAATTTTGTCTATTATTTAGGAGATTTTAATAAATTCAGTAAATTTCCAGTAATTGTTCGTATATTTTTTGCAATTTTATAATTACAGCTAGAATAAGCGCGGGGCCTATGAAAGCGCGGGGCCTATGAAAGCGCGGGCCCCACTGCTACCGCATAGGTTGCAGTAACCTAAGACCGGCCTGGCAATACAGTTTTATCGACGTCTGGGACTGAGATAGTGAGGTCATTAAGTTAGCAGCTGTTGATCAGTACGCTCAGGAACCTGGGATGAACTCCAAATGAAAAACAGGGCAGGGAGACCTCAGGTTCCCCGTACTTACCTGGAAATGAACTCTGCTGTGCGGCGTAGTGCCTCATAGCTTCCATACAAAGTGAGTTGCTCACCGGATACGTCTCCCTGCAGCTTGCGGAGCTGCGGACACTCTTGCAAGACGTGCACCACCGTCTCTTCTGAATCCCCGCAGTGTCGGCAACGGGCATCAAAATTTGGCCGGAACCGGGTGAAATACGCACCTATGGGACAGTGTCCCGTACGCCACTGTGCGATTGTTGTCTGTTCCGACCGTTTTAGCCTCCACCACGGGTCTCCTCGATCTGGGCGCTCAGGAACCAGCGACACCCACCAGCGCGCGTCTCTCTTTTTTCATTTTGTTAAGCCTGAGAAAAAAGTATGGTGTTCTGCCTGGGTCATTTTTGTTAAAACTAATATAATGTTTCTATCTAAAGAAATAAAGACATTTTTAGAGTTTTGTGTTGTTGTTATCCATATTCTTATTTATTTTGGGTATAGATGTTTAGATTTTTTAGATGCCGAGTGTTGTGTTAGAAACAAGCAATTACTTTTTGTAAAAGACAAGAAAAACTTCTAAATACATTTTTTTAAGACAATACATCTTTTACTTTTATATACCTTATTAATAGATATAACACAAATAAAAACAACAATAGCTCTACTCCAATTTATAATACTCCACTAGTAGGCCTTTAAATGTAGACAAAAAATATGATGCGCAAAAGCTTCTATGTTTTTAATTTCTGCTCGTTTACATAATGGAAATCGGATGTATGTGTTAAGTCCATACACAATAAATTTATTAACTTAGGAACATCAAGTACACCCTTTTGATAGCTTAAATCCACCCAGCTCTAATGGGTCCCTGACATTAGTTGGGGGAAAGTAAAGACGGTTGGTCGTTGTGCTGACCACATAACACCCTCGTTAAACGTAGGCCATAGAGTCAGATAACCTTTACATCATCTGCCCTATAGACCACAAGGTCTGAAAGGGGAACTTTTACTTAATATAGTGAGCAAGATGTTAAGATTTTTACCAGCTCATGTATACAGAGATAGATAAATTTTTAAAAAAATCACATAAAGACATAAATAAAATATATTTACATAAATCCTTGTATTTTAATGATGCAAAAAAAAATGCTGACAATACGAAACATAAATATAATTTTTGATGTAGCCGCTTGTATAAGAAAGTCTTTTATCGTTTAGAACTGAAGATAACACCCATATTAAAAACTTAATAAATATGTGTCTGCTGTTGTCACAGTATTGTTTGTGACACAATGTGGTCGAGGATCACTAAGAACATTTATTTATCATATTTCGCGTAGATATTTACCTTTAGATAATGGTTAAGCCACGAGGAACACAAAGGAACGATGATGATGATGATGATGGGTAAGCCACGTTTCGGGAGCTGATCACATGGTCACACATCAGTAGTCATTCTGGTTATAGTAGTAAATGGACGTATAATTTGTACTATCTACAGGCGGCGTAGTATACGCCACGTTTTGCAGGGCCGACCTTAGACCACTGCAGCCTATGCGACCGCAGTTGGCCCCACACTTTTATAGGACCAGCTCTAATTTTAAATTAAACCATTTTAGAACTTATAACAGATTTTCCGCGGCTGGAAAGTATTTACATCTTTTTAAAACTCATACAAATCTACTGAAATATATAAACGAAAATTTTCATTTAGCGGTCTCATTCAATATGGTAAACGCCAATCCTACATGTGATAAAAAAAAACGGCAATATGCAATACCAGCAATTGTGGAATGTAGTGAATGAAGCTTCTCGCACCTCAAACTAATGAAGAATTACTTGAGATTAACAATTCTCGTAGATAGATTGAAACATTCGGTAATTCTTGCTATTGAGTGTGATCTCTAATACAAACTCTTGATTTTCACTTATAATCCGTATCCCTAACCAAATTTGGCCACACGAAATTCTTTTCGCATAGGGCTCTACAAGTTCGATTCTATTTAGTGACGATGATTACCCCGGGCAAGGTCGGGCCGTCTTTTTTTTTCGACTCTTAAATTACCTAGATAAATCTCTCCGTCCGAGTTGTAAAAAATAAAAGAGTGATCTTTCAATGGTGTCCAAAGTCTTAAGCGTGGTCTATCGCCTCGATAGTTACTACAGAGAAGATTACTACCCCCCATCCTTTTTACGTGAGGTAAAAATAAAACAAAAGAATGATATTTCTTAGTTGCAAGGGTTCGGCCCTGCTGTTTTGTGACTACTTGTTGTCCGCCCCCCCCTCTCTTGTTTTCTGGTGCACTATCGGCAGAAAATAGAGAGTGAACTTTTCATGACTTCTTCTTCCTGCTTAGGCAAAAAATGAATGATATGAATAGATTGTTTAAAAAGAATACAAGATGCTGTTATTGTATGTACTTTATATATTCCATTGTTTCTTACAGTTGGTTTTGAGATTTAAATATATGAACTACTACTTGTATAGCTTTATGATAGGACTTGCCAGCGTCTTATTATTTCTCATTTTATAAATATAACGTCTGATGCTCAATGAATTTAAGTTATGAATGTCATGCGCAGCTTATTTATGCGCCTTGGGATTGCTATTCTTTTCTTTACACCATAAGCTCCGCGAGTATCTGTTTCTAAGGTGGTGCGATTTGTTGTCATTTTTCTTGGTTGCCTCGGTGAGTGGATCGATGGTGGCTTCTTCGGCTTCTTTGAGATTTGGTGTTTGTTTTCCCCAGTTTTGGGTAAGTTGGTTATTTTACGGTCTGCTGAATGTTGTAGATCTTGGAACTTGAAATGTTTTATTATGGTTAGTAATAACGTTTGTTACGGATTGATCCTTTATTTCGTTTAGGGACTTAGGCTTGGGCTCTGGCGGAGTCATGCCTGAGAAACAGTGTGTTGTATGGCCCGTGCATCCGTCGCCCTAGGCTGTAGTTTTTCAGTTGTGTGTGAATGAGGGCACCGAGACTAAGGTGTGCTATATGAATTTTAATTACTTATATGTATATATCACCTTGTGTATGATATAAATCATGATTATTAGCTGTCAAATCAACATTCATTGAACTGTTATATTATTATCATTATTAAACTGTTAAATGTATAAAATTGTTGTTCAGCTGATATAAGTTGGCATTGTTCAGTTGAATGACTTATAGCCGGCATTTACTTGTTCATGCCGTTGTACTATGTTATCTTAAACTGTCAGCGAGAGGGTAGACCCGGGCAAGACTTCATACCTAGACGTCGAGACGAGTCCACATCTTCAAAAACCCTACCTGACAATGAATTCCTATGTCAGTTGTGCCACGGTAGTCATAGAAAACATCCGCGATAATAGAAAGCGACAAATCAAGTAAGGAGAAGGTCTATTATACTATTATATGTTAGACACTTTACTAAACACCAGAAGAAGTATTGAAAGCTATCAGAATAAGTTTTGAAAGCTATCAGAATAAGTTTTGAAAGCTATCAGAATAAGTATTGAAAGGTGACGTGTTGACCTTACTTGTTCGAAGGTAGCTGGCTGTGTAGGTCGCCTGATTCATTGTTCTGTTTAAACCTTTTTCCTCTGCTATTAGCAGAATAAGTATTTATCAAAGACCAATTCCCCTCCTCCAGAAAACTGATATAATTTTTAACACACACACTCACATAATAAATCTTTCAAAAACTATTACATTTTTTAAGTTTATATAAAAAGAGAGAACTAAATAAATTTTGATATAATTACTATTATAAATAATAAATACATGCTATTATAAGTTTATTAACTAATATAAACAAAAACCTATCGTTATAGCGATACCAAACATTGTCTCGTTTCAACCCCAAAGTAACGAGCACACTGGCCCTATATTCCTCCTCTCTGCGAGCACTCCCAGTTAAAAGAGAAGATTTTATCGCGGGTAAATGTGAACTTGGTCGTAAAAAACTACATAATGAGTCTTAAGGCTACACACTGGTGTAAACTAAACGGTATGGTAATTAGGTAAGCATAGAACAAAGGTGATAAAATGAAAGCCTGTGGATTATAACAAAAGGCTCGAAATGATGTAGGATTTGTAGCACATTCAGAAACTTCGGTAGACAGGTCTCAGCTAAAACCAGCAAAATAATAATAACAATGTGGAAAGTTAGGGGAAAAAAGTATACGAGTATGTTTTATAATTAGTTTATGAAACCATCGCGAACATTTTAATAAATATATTTTTACTAAAGGCGTAGCGAGGATTATTTCGGCGGGGGGTTAGGAAAAGTTGGAAGTTGTAGCTCTGGCTTAGCCCATAGCGAGTTTCGGGCCTGAGTAATAAATTATGTATTATTACGTGATCTTTTTTTTTTTTAATGAAGATAAATAAATGTCGATTCAAATCAAAAGAGATTGGAGCTGATGGAAAAAGGGAGAATTAGGTTTGAATTGGGTTTAAGGCAAACAAAGGAGGATATGAACTTTGAACTTATGATAGCTTAGGCTCCTCCTGTGATACGTTAGTGTTGACACACGAAACATACCTCTCGCGTCTTTTGTACTAGAGTTTAGTAATAAAGCTTTTATTGACCAGGTCATGACAACCTAACTCTTACCTTTTTTTTTTTTCTTTCCTAGATTCTCCTTTTGTTTTTTTTTTTTAGTGTGACACAAGCTAGAGATTCGCAGTGACAGTGACAGTTAATAAGTTTCTAAGTACACATACTAACTCTTTGGTCGTGTTCTCTCGTCACTGGCTATTGTTGTGTGCTTGATTGTTTGAGACAATGCTACAGGTGGATAATTTTCTCAGTGGCTCATAATAACACACTGTATTAACGACGACAATGGCAATACCAGATTAAAGGCATTCACATTACTTCTGGACAAAATGTGTCATTTTCCTAGGTATTTTAGTGATTGCTAAGCTGATGGCGATGAACTGTTAAAAATTCGATGATTGGTAACGTTGTAACGTTACATTTAAAGGACAACTTAATTATTATTTAGTATAACTTTTTCTGTACTTGGAAATCAAAACAAACATTGACTTTGAAAATTGCATGATGGTGAGGTAGACAAATACAAAGAAATATTTTTCATTTGCTGACATTTGTAAGTGGATACATTGAAATGGACGCCAATGAGAAAGAAACAAAAGCCTGGAATCTTCAGTTCACATTAACTGATGAAAACGATTCTACATCGATTAACCTGAAAGGGGAGAGACTTTTGAGAACGTAAGTAATTTTTTCGATAAAAAAAGTATTTACTTTGATAAAGCGAAAATGTTTTCTATTTATAGTAATACTATTTTCATAAAAACGAATTTGTTTCTTTTCGTTACTACATTAATATATTTTCATTATTACTTTGCTTGTAAACAAAAAGTTAAATAAATCTTACTTGGAATAAGGAATTGGCTATGTATTCGTAACACAAAATATAAATGTAGAGATTCAAGTGACCAAGCAAATGTATGTATGATCTGATGTTATCGCAATAGTAACGAAGCTAATTAATCAGCCTGGGAACTAATTGTGTTTTCTTTTCAACTTCTGCGCTTGTGTTCGCAAGAATGTCTCGATAGGTCCTAAAGCTGTGCCCCTCAGTAACAGCTTTACAGCCGAATCGCTAAGGGAAAATCAGAATGACGGATCTAATCTTTATAACGCCACTCATTTAAAGCCTTAAAGTATATCACATATTCATCTGAAAGAGAATGTCCATTCCTCGAAAGGACCTAAAACAAATGAAATTTAAATAAAAAGAGATGTTAGATATTCAACCATTAGAACAAACCCTGCCTCATGTCGAGGTTCCATCGGTATATTCCCACATCCGTTTTAGGACGCCGTTGTCTATCGCTAGAGAGTCCCATTGTGCACAGTAAGCCTTGGCACTCTCTCCCGTACTCTCCCGTACTAGAAATTTGATGCCAATCAGGGCGTTGTCCAACTTCCTTCCATTGCAAAATTGGGGCTATATCTTTGCCATCCTTTTGTTCTCTGCGTATCGTCTCTTCAGACCAAGACTCTGATGCCATTGGCTACAGCTGCCTACAATCCAGGGCTCTTGTTTCTCCATCTACTTTTGTACAATGCTTACACTCCTGCTTACAAGGTCGTCGTGACAAAGTGTCGGCATTCAAATGGGCTTGCCCCTTCCTGTGTTGTGTTTCGAAGTCGTAAGTCTGTAACCTTTCTATCCATCTAGCTACTTGACCTTCTTGAAGGAAAGTAGCAACTGCAGGGCCACATGGTCTGTTCTCAACTTAGATCTTTGTCAATAGAGATTCTTGTGAAATGCTTAATGGAGTCCTCAACAGCTAGCCGCTCAGGTCTAGTCACGCAATAATTACGTTCAGCTTTTGACAAACTTCGGCTAAAGTAGGCTACCACTTTCTTGCTACCGTCCACTTCCTGTGATAAAACAGCACTGATGGATGTATTGCTAGCATCCGTGTCGAGTTCAAACACAATACATGGTAGAGGTATTCTGTCTTCCATGCTGTCCCACAGCAAATAAATTTCTAGATTTCCATATTGTACTGTGCCACCCCCAATGTTCAGCGTAAATCCAAATAGTTGTATAAAGTAAAGCCCCAAAATTCATGATATTGGCAACCAAGAATTCGTGACTGAAAGGTTGGTTAGCAATCTCATTTTTTTAAAAGTCTGTCTTAGAATCGGCAACAATTCACCACTAGCTGTTTTCAGTGAATAGCTATTTTTTTCATGAATCACGTGATTTTCTGCCAGATTAGGGTGAATTATTGATCTCGATGCGCCAGTAACAGAAATCAGCAGAAACAGACTCTTACTTTTCCTTGTACACACAAACCTCTAATTTTACCTAACACGGCCACTTGGATGATTGGTCTAGGGTTTCCTGGGAATCTTGCTGCCTGTCTTCGCCCTATGAGACTGGCAGAATCTAATTTTCCTGGTTCTGAGATTCGGTGGTGGCTTGCTATTTACCCAATTTTTCTCTTCCTCTCAGACGGCCTGCAGTTCTACTAGTACAGCTCCTTTGAGTATGGCCAGGAGCATCGCAACTCCAGCAGCAAGAGACCGATCTGTTCTGCCTGGCCATCTGCTGAGACCGCCGGTCCTCTATAGTTAACACAAGTTTATATATGCGGCCCGCCTAGTCCCCAAATTTTATTAATGCGGCCCTCGGTTGAAAAAGGTTGCCCACCCCTTCTCTAATCAAAATCCAATTTTTCTTGAGCCGTAAAGAATGACCTTTTGGATGCCATTGTCCTGCATCTGGTGAACATTATGAGCCATTGCATGCGGCATTGTTTGAGGACTGTAAAGATACTGTAAAGAATCGTATGCGCAAGAATCTCAGTGATGGACAAACTCTCAAGATATATGATTTTCAAGACCATTCGGAGGTAGCGCAAGTGTAATGAGTTTAGTTTTCTCTCTTGCTACGAATCTACGATTCACTACCCTACAGTAGCGTACTCAGAATGCATTCCTTGTTAACCCCCATTTCGGTCGTTATGACGTGACTTAATCCTGTGTACTCCCAGGAGAGCATAGGGCCGCAACCACACCTCTCCACCGAACTCGGTTCTGAGCAGCTTTCTTCACCTGCTCCCATGTCATTCCAGTACCCTCAGCTTTACTGACGACTGACATCTTCCAGGTTTGCTTGGGTCTGCCCACTTTCCTCTTTCCTTGTGGATTCCAGTCAAGAGCCTGACTTGCAACACTGGCAGCTGGTT
>JADKLZ010000166.1:26726178-26750196 GCA_021533235.1 Biomphalaria straminea
TTGTGGATTCCAGTCAAGAGCCTGACTTGCAACACTGGCAGCTGGTTTTCGCAGGGTGTGTCCTATCCAGCTCCATTTTCGTTTGGTAATGTCTTGTGCTATGGGCTTTTGTCTAGTTTTTTTTTCCACAAATTGGTAGTGGTTATCTTTTCTGGCCGTTATAGTATTGGTTTTTTTCCCTAACTCTAGGTTAGCGTCTGGTCTAAGTCTAGCAAAGTTTGATGCAGCGTCTTTGATTATCCTCTTCAAGAGACAAGTTATCTTGAATTGTATATCCAAGATAACAGACTTTACGCCGTCCAGCTTGTTATTGTCAATGAGGATGATGGATGTGGCTGTAACACGTGTTTAATAGCATGCGACTATTAGAGATTACAAAGAGAAAAATATTTATAATGATATATCAAATGACATTTCTAATCGTCGCATGCTGTTAAAATTTATTTTTTCCATATACAACATAAAGTTTATACATACATTTTCGTTAACGTAGTCAATTTAGTAAATATTTTAAAAAATACATCGTTTTCATGTAAGAAGCTTGACAATCATTTTTTTTTTTTTTTAGATTTTACGAAT
Source organism: Biomphalaria straminea (assembly GCA_021533235.1). Classification (NCBI taxonomy): domain Eukaryota; kingdom Metazoa; phylum Mollusca; class Gastropoda; family Planorbidae; genus Biomphalaria; species Biomphalaria straminea. The sequence goes on from JADKLZ010000166.1 coordinate 26,726,758, forward strand.
GTCTTTGTAATATTTCAAGTATCAAGTGTTCTGTTGAAAATCTGGCTAATGTCACAAGTACTGAAAAGGACAAATATATTTACGACAACAAATATGATTGTAATTTCCATGACATAGAGTTACATTGTCAAAGAATAAAAAAAACCTAACAATATGGACACCTGTTTGGGAGGCTTCAAACCATGTCATTTTCTTTTCCAAACTAATGGCGTAAACTGTGCCCTTGGGACTGTCTCTGTTAACAGTTCTCAAAACATAGCTGCCGCTCATTGGTCTGAACCACTGACTGATATGTTTTCTAAGCTCTCTTCTACAGAATATGCAAGCTCTACTGGCGATAATTTGTCTTTAATTTTGGGCCTAACATTTGGAGCAGCGTGTTTGTTAACTGTAATTTTCTTACTTATTTGTTGTAGAAAACAAATAAAAAAAACATGTGCGAGAGCCGACAATGTTAGTCAAAGCAATATTTATAGTGCAATCAATGAAAACATTCAACGTCCTGTAAACCCGCAAGAAGAAGTTTCGTGTAATGAAGGACTTAATTCACGTCCAATGTCCAACGGTAATACGTCGTCCATCTATGCCAACCAGCCATCTCAACTAGAAGCGCCTGGCCCATACCATCATCACTACTTCAATGATATAGTTGACGAAGAGTCTCGTCAGCAAAATACTTCCGATTTAGAAGACATTCAACGTCCTGTAAACCCGCAAGAAGAAGTTTCATGTAATGAAGGACTTAATTCACGTCCAATTGGCACAATGTCCAACGGTAATACTTTGTCCATCTATGCCAACCAGCCATCTCAACTAGAAGCGCCAGGCCCATACCATCAGCACTACTTTAATGACATAGTAGACGAGGAGTCTCGTCAGCAAAATACTTCCGATTTAGAGGACGATCAATCTCCTCAGACTGCTTCGTTTGACCAATTACCTCATCATGTAAACGCTTCAACCTGTGCCAACCAGCCTTCTCAGCTAGAAGAGCCTGACCTAGCTCTGAGATCTGTAAATGACAGAGCAGTGGAAGAGTCACAAAATGGTCAACATTGTCAGGCGGCTACGCCAGACCTAAGTGATGACTTTAATTCAAAAAAGCAACTTATTTTAGCCCACCCAGTCTGTCTGTATTGGTGAATTTATTTACAAATTATGTCAATTTATAGTTGATTTTATTTCACTTATTATAAGGTAGTTGTTTGTTTTTTTAAACTTGTTTATTAATGTACATAGAAGTAAAAAAAAAAAAGGATGCACACAATGTGAACTAATTCTTTTATTGTAGTTATGCATAAAAAATAAACTCAAACATATAGTAATTGTATTTATTAATTATTAATTATTAAAGTATTAATATACTACCAATTACACATCTGTGCGATTAGAAATATTTGTCAAAAGAATTTTGTTTAGCGTAATTTCATGCTTTTTAGCTTTTTCAATGCGCTTTAATCCCATAAATTGTCTGGACCAGATGGGATATGGGGTGCGGGAGAATAGGATGCCATTAAAATTGACCGTAATATTTTTTTTTAATGAATTTTTCAATTAAAATCCAAGGCTAAAGCATTTTGAATCCAATACCCTTACATTGTGCGAGGCACTAGCTGATCCAGAATTTTGAAGTTGGGGTGGGGGATGATTTTTTTCAAACCCTAACATTCAGTAAACCCTAGACTTATGCATAAACGCGCAAACATTGTACATATAAAAGATTGCTCCTAACGCCCCTCTCTGTATAGCCACTGGTGCCAGGGAAATGCTTATAAAAATAGAAGATTTTACAGTTCACCCATGTTAGGAAAGAGATAACCTAATTGTCTACACAATGTTTAAAGGATGGCGATTTTTAGCGGCTCCCGAAAGAGGAAAAGACGCTATGTAGTTTTGTGTGGCCTGTCTGTCCGTCTATCTGTCTGTCTGTCCGTCTGTCTGTCTGTCCGTCCGTTCCGTTTTGTGCTCAGAAAGTAGAAGAGAAAATGAAAATCTGACATCATGATAATATAGATCATTCAAAGTTCTGATGCAACGGCTACTTTTTTTTCTAAAAGCTCAAAATCTAATTTTTAAAAATATTTTATGCAAGCAGTATTTAAAGAGAAAAAACCTAATAAGTATGCAATATAATTGAAACCTAATTTAAGACAATCAATAATCTAATATATTGCAGCAGATTTCACGTTTTATATTGTTCCAACCTATGAGTATTTACTATCTAAGTAAAAAAAAAATTAACTCATTAAAGAGGTGTGGCAGTTGCCTTGAACATCGGCTTTTCAAGGCTAGCGTTGAGAGATCAAAGCACGGAAGATGTATATTTTGACCGCTGGGGCACTTAATAAGATCTGTTGTTTATCTTTGATATAATTTTTTTATGAACTTTTAGCATCGACTTTCGTGTACTGGCGTAAAGCCCGGACATGACAAGATTCTAAACTAATTTCTTAAACTTTTTAAAAAATCATATTTAAAAAAATGTATTTTATTGCCAACATTGGAATGAAAGAAGCATATTTTTGTGCGTTTTAACTGTTTGTTGGTCTGTCCGTCACGGTTAGATAAAAAAAAAAACAACTAAAGGCTTTTGAAAATAATATTTAACCTTTACTTTTCATTCAGAAATATTGCGATAGTTTAAAATATCTATAATAGATTGTTCCGGATCTTTATGTCTAGGTCTACATTGAAATGTTATAATAAACTAAAACTAATCTTCTATTTTTAAATTTAATATTGCATTCATTCTATTGATTATCTGGGCTTTTTATTTAAATTTTACCTAAATTTTATCTAAATTATTTCCACATTATTATTAATAATAATTAATAAGATATATATTAAGAGTGCTAAATCAGATGTTTAGTTTATGTACATCTACATCTTTACAGATAAATGCTGAAAGATTATTTAAAATCGATCGTGTGACATATTGTATATATCAGGCAATTAGTTTGTAACCAGTTAGCATGCTGAACTTATTATCTCAACGCTCTCGGTTTATGAGTGTGTTTGTTATACATGTTTCGATTGTTTTTTCAGAGTTAAAGATAGTTTACTTCCTATTTCAAACCTTCCACAGGAGGGGATGGGAGCATGTAGTAATTGAGCCAGAGACCAACGATAAATCCGAACTACAGTCTAGTGCGGAAACATCAAGATAAGGCTGACAGCGAGAAGTTAATTATTTTCAACTTTGAAGGAACATCCGAAACATCTTGCGAATTTGCGGATCTGACAGAGATCCGACTCTGACGGGGGCCGCCTCTGAGTTTGTGTATCACACAAATTCTCTTTGTAATCTTGTTTTTTAAAACTTATTCTTGTTTTGACAGGAACAAAAAAAAAGTGTACTGTGTATCGTTATGTATAGAATATTATCTTCATTGGAATGAGAGTTCATTTGAAAATTCAGTCTTAATTGCTTTGATGCTCAGCAGAATAAGCATTTTTGTGCTTCACTCATACATTTGAGTCCGTACAGCTGTTTGGCTTTTCAGACATCCTTTAAGAATAGAATACCTTTTAGTAATCTTTTACATAGCTTAAGTTGTGTCCCTGGGTCTGTTTTTTTGTTTTTTTTTGTGAACAGTTTTCAAAACATTGCTGCGTTAAATCGGTCAAAATCCCTTACTGGTATGGTTGCAAAGCTCCCATTTAACAGAAAATTATGGCTCTTTGGGCGGTGATTGTCTTTTAATTTTAGACCTAACATTAACGTCGTGTCTTCTCTCTGAGTATGTCGTTTATGTTCTGTTCTAGCGTCTTTAAACATGGCGTATTTCATGTCTAATTTTATGTACTTTTTTTGGTTCAGAGATTAATACTAAAATTACTATAAATATGTATCCTAAAAGCATTCAGTGGAAAATTCTGTCTTAATTTATTGGATGGTCAGTAGATAAGCATGCAGCTAAAAATGAAGTGTTTATTGAGTTATGCTACGTACGTAGCGTAGTGTGAATATGAAATAATGCGAATGCGTGTTGAAAAAAGAAAACATAAGAATAGAGTTCTGTAATTGAGTATATTATTGACATTAGTTGAACAGAATTAAAATTTTCATAATCTACGGGTTGTAGTTCTGTTTTGTTGCACTACTTTAAGTCTCATCCGCTCGTAGTGATAGTAAGTTGATACTAAGTAAAGTAAGGCTGCAGTTGAAAATTTAGTCTTTATTGAGTTGATGTACTGTTATTATTTTATTTTAAATATATATATTATATATATATACATATATATATATATATATACAGAGAGAGAGAGAGAGATGTACATCCAGCATAAAATATGAAGTAAGGTAACTTGATACGACCACAAGTAATGCCAATGTTTTTATACTGTATTAATAATGAAAGTTTTGGTGTATGTTCGTAAATCTGCTTCTTGGCCTTTCATTTATTTATTTTGTGTTGCAAATGTACAGAGCAGAAAATGAGCCATTGTAATTGTGGTATCAGAAGTTGTAAGTACACTTATATTCTGAAAAATGTACACCTGATTGTCATAAGTATAAGCAAAGAAGGCACGGTGTGTGGAGAAACATCTACAAGACCAGCACGTAAATATTGGACAGTAAACAATTGTACGAGTAGCCTTATACTACTATTGACTTAAAAAATACTGGTTTACACGTACCTCCTCTTGTGTAGCTACACACAGACAAGGTGAACATTAAAGAGGGTTAAAACCTCGATTCAGAACTCTATTCCTACGAGAGTTAGAGTGAAGTTGATATCCTATGCTAAGAGTGAAGTTGATATATTATTGACATAATGTGGTTCCAAAAAGTTCTATGCTGGTGATAAGATGACTGAATCAGGCAGTGTTTTTAACTAGTCATCTTTAACTCTTTGACCCCGTAATTATTTTTTTAAGATTGGGCGGAATTTATAGCTTTATATCTGGATAGAATCAACGATGGGAGCGTCGTTGTGAGGTTGCGAGGTCATAGAGTTAAGTGTGTAGTAAAGTCATATACTTATTTGTTTGAATTATTTTTGGTTCTACGATTAAAAGCATATAGTGGTGTGCCCAATAAAAATAATAACCCACGTTATTGTCATTGTAATCATTGTGACGAAATACGTCCCCTCAATACAGAACTGACCAGTGAAGTGTACATCCCCCTTTCTCCCCCCTCTCATTAACACCGCACAGTCCCCTCTACATCGGATTCACCTGTGTAGAACTACCCCCCCTTTGACCAGTAGCCGTCTTCGCACTAACCCACTTCCGACATCCGCTACTGACCACACATACTCAGCACTAAGTGACATTCCATACATTCCATTCTTATCATTCGTGACGCAACAATGGCCTTGGGCGAGCAACTGCATAAGACTAACCCCCCCCCTCTTACGTCAAACTGGCCTTCCACGCGTTTCAAGCCACGCGCGAAACGTTCAAATTCCTCATGCCCGATTACGGCATCGGACAAAGGTCAAATCATGCTATCGCAACGTGTTCCATCCTTCCACCCCCCCTTCCTTAACTCACTCACCAGTCATGTGAATGCACACCCATGTATTCTATTGGTCAAAGTCAGATGATTGAGCAATCTAATTGAAAACTTGATGACCATTGGTCTAGCCACAGCTCAACGCGTGGCCCTCAAACCTATAAAAGCCCGAGACAAGAGTCGCACGAGAATGCCTCTCTGCCTCACACTTAGCGAGAAGTCATAATACTCTCGACTTAATTAAATTCATTTAGGATTGTGCCAGAATCATAGGGTGAGTCTAAATAGCTTTATTATTAAAACTTAGTGTGTCTTCGCCTGTGACATTTGTCCATGCATCATTACTATGTTAGCACTTGTTTATTTCTAAATATTGCTTGTGTAAACTCCTGTAAATATGATTTTCTTTTATTTGCTTCTCAATGTTGCATGAGCGAATTTCTGTGAATATTTCTCTTTTATTGATTGATGTCAACTATACTTTTAACAGTGGATATCCTCCCTGCATTTTGTCCACTTACTTATTTTATTGCCTTACTTACTTAGACTTAGACTTAGGTCTTGGTCGCTTATTCATGTTTATATTTATCTGGACTTTACACGTCTAGATTATTTCATTGTATGCATGCCTACGTATGCACGCACATCTATGCACATAATCATGGTTATATTCTGTGTACCCACTGAACTGTTAACATATGCCCTTAGGCCCGAGTACCAGTCTCGCATGCCTACCGTGAATCATTTCACACATGCCCCCCCTCTTTCTCCACAGCACTTATCAGTTACCTACGGTCTTCTGAGGTTACAACAGGAGCTACAACCCCTTGAAATGTTCCCCCTGTTCCCTTCCTCAGTTATGTCCCCACCTATATACTTATATGTGCATGCTGAATTATTATTATTGTCATATTGCTCACTTCCTCAGTTATGCCCCCACCTGTATACTTATATGTGCATGCCGAATTGCTATTATTGTCATTGCTTACTTCCTCAGTTATGCCCCGCTTATACACTTGTATTGCACCTTGTATTATTATTATTATATTTGCATAACAAATGTTATTAGACTTTGCAAGATATCATTGTCATGTATCTTAGCCAGTCTGAGGGAGACGCTCCTGCCAAGGAGGCGCCTCTCGCCAGTCAGCCTGTATGGTTTAGTAATTTAGGCTCCTCTCGCATCTCTTCTCACAGCCTCCTATACCAGGGTTGGCATGTATTGTTGTCTGACGACAAACCCAGCAACTCTCCACACATCCCAGTCGAGGGTGAACCCTCCGTCACCCTAGACCAGAACAGAAGGCATTCCAGGCTGAAGCACTCTTCCAGTCTGCAACCATCAGAGGGATCAGTCCACCACGTGGCACCCTCTTCTTCATCACCTCAGCACCTGCCAACCCGCAGGACGTCTACTGACTGATGATCAGTATATCTGAGAGACAACTCATCCCGAGTTCACAGTCGCATTATAGATAAGTGAGATCAGCCAATCTAGCAAACCATACTTGAGCCACACGAGCAATCATCCCAGCGATGATACCATACTAGAACTCTCCATAAAGTTTTAGATTTATTTGTACATTCCCCTTTTCACTTATACTTGTGATTCTTAATATTATTTCCTATATTAAATATTTGTTTGTTATTTCATACGCCTTTAGTTCTTGCTTGTGCCTGTCAATGTGCCTATAACGGCTATAACAATAGCATAATATTTACCACGTTGTGGTCCCAAGACTTAACCCCTAGAAGTCGCAGGCCATATCCCCATCGGAAAGTGCAAACGATCCGATTGGCGGACATATTCCACCACAATCATGTTTGATTTCTTTATTATATGTAATACATGTTACCACTGGATAACTTTGACATCATAACTTTTTTATTAAATGGCTTTACTGTGTAGAATTATATAGATTTTACCTTATTAAGTAATCAATGAAATATCGCAATTGTTTCGTCAAAGTAATGCTACACTTACTTAATATTTGGCATGGATCATTATATATATATATATATATATATTAGGGGTGTACCGGATAGTACTTTTTGATATCCGGCCGGAGCCGGATATGGCCGGATAATAAAATTTGATATTCGGCCGGAGCCGGAGCCGAATACCTAATTATTTTATAAATAACTTGTATTGCTGAACATTTTACAAAACTGTTATATAACATACCTATATTTGTTGGTATTATTTTTTTTCCTTTTATATACCTTATTGTTTTAAACTCTATTACTGATTGATTTATTAAAGATTAATAGTATTTATAAACAGAAATTAATCTGTGTAGCATCATCATGAATAGCATGAGCGTGTCTGTGTGTATGTACGAAGCCACCAACCATATAGGCTGTGTTGGAGGGTCACTGTAAAATATGTTTTATGTATATATTTTACTAGTTACTAATGTAAATCTCTCATCTGGCTTGTATGGTGCTTGAATGTATGTGTTCAAGAATTTCGACCAACAATCGGTCATCAGACTTGTATTTTTAAGTCCAAAGACTGTTTCTGGTACTGGCTTCAAGAACTCAATACTGATAGCTGTTAATTAATAGTTGGAATCTGAAGCGTAGTAGGTCATATATTTATTAATCCGTTTGCGGCAAAAGATATTTTATTAACAGCAGGAACATCCATTACACCTACATTATTGATGTTTAGATCTACTGATATATAGATCAAAGAGCATTATGAAACCAATATAAACGAAAACTCATCCAAACCCTACCTACCAAAAAAGAAACATAAATGGATTTTGTGTTCGATTGATTGTAACAACCTGGTCAGATAGACGTTGTGAACCTACATATGTTGTCCTAGTGTAGTGTGAATAGATGATTGTGTTGACCTTCATGCGTTTTTTTTTCCTTTGGGCATACGCAATAGTGTTTAGTGTGCAGGCAAAAAAAAAAAGATAACACATTGGCATGGTCAGTCAAGCAAATAGATAGGCTAAATTATCCGTACACTAGTTACAGAGGTCAAGTGTTTCTTAACATTCCAGCATACTATGGTGCTTTAGATCAATTTATTTTCTGCGATCAATTTATTTTCTGTGATGTTAAATTTTACTGTAAGGTTTTCCTTTAGGCCCTATATATTAAGTCAATAGCATTAAGTAATGAAATTTCTTTCTAAAAGTTTTAAGACTAGGACAAAAACTACATACCTCCATACAAGTACTCTCCAAGTAAACAAACTTAGTGTCCTCATCTGTTGACATATAGACAATGTCAATATGTCTTAACAATTTGCGTTAATCCATTCTGGCTTAAGTATGGTCAATGTCTATCAATACATTGTCATGGGTTAAACAAATTAGAAGGGTGTTGAGTCTCTTGAGCCCTCCCTTAAAGATACCACTGGTCAGTGTCTGTTTGGCTTGTGCCAAACCTCCCAGCCTCCTAATTGAGACTTAACTCAAAGTAAACAAACTTATTACCCGGCCAATGGTATAAAATGTGTGGCTTGTGGTCCTTTGACCCTTTGATTGACAACCTATCTCATAATAAACAAACCCAAACCAGATTAACCTTATAGAGAGATGGCTTGTAGTCCCGCCCCCTAATAAAAATTCTTCTCCAAGTAAACAAACTAAATTTATAGTTCCCTCTTAGGATAGACCTCTAGACAGTGTCAACACATTGACATCTGGCTTAATGTGGTCAGCTGCCTATTTGTAATCTAAATGTTATGGACTAAACAAACAAAAGAAGGTGGGGGTTGCTCATCTCTACCTCTGTAGATATACCCTTACATCTAGACAGATTATCAGCGTGACGTAGTTAAGGAATATTACATGTTTACTAGAACACCCAAAGGCCAAAACAGGCTTTTAAAATGTGCCAGACATCGCTGCTATGTGATCTTACAATGTACAGTTTTATTTCTATTTAGATTAACACGCCTTGTCTGTGTACTAAATAAGATTTGGTGCATAGCCATTGTTTATTGTTTTAAAAAACAAATTCTTTTAATTGAAACAAAAAAAAAAGTAAATGTATTTCAGAACTGACATTATTTAATCATGTCCACTTTGTGAATATTTGTATATTTTTATCAACATGGAGATTTAGTTTAAACTTCTTGTTGGACATCATTTATCAGCGTCGACACCCTTATATTGTTTGTCTTTCGCCTGTGTTGTTTCGATATTTAAGTGTTACCTCCGTATGGCGTATCTGGAAAAGACTTAGCGCGCGGAGGCGCCTAACAATATTAACAGAAATACAGGTACTACGCTGTAGTTTTTACTATCCGGTTTACTATCCGGTAGTGATATTCGACCGGAGCCGAATAGTGCCGGATAGTGAAAAAGTGCCGAATATTCGGCCGGAGCCGGAGCCGGAGCGACTATCCGGTACACCCCTAATATATATATAGTTCGTCCATCGTGGTTCGCTGATGAGCAGGAGACTGAAGACTTTGCACTGGGGTTTTATGCCTCCTCATGTGGCTGCTGAGACCTATGCGAGCCCAGAATTTTAGGCAGCACACTGGGCAGGTTATTCCAGCTGGCGCTGGTGTTAATGACCTTGCTTTTCTTCTCTGGCGTTTTTCTTCTGCCAGCGTTGTTCTCTTTTCCTCTGCAACATGTGCGCCGGTTTTCACAGCACGACACCGTGATGCTCTTTCATGTGCCACTGACTCCAAGGTGGCTGGGTATATGCTGAAGGCCTTCAGAAAAGTTTGAGGGTGTCCCTGAAGCGCTTTCTTTGACCACATTGAGAGGCTTTCCTTCGGTTAGTTGGCTATACAAGAGTCGCTTAGCGATGCGGTAGTCTTCCATTCTGCAGACGTGTACTGCCTATCGCAGCGGGGACTTCATCAGGGTTGTTTCTGGAATAAACGTGGACTCACCAAAAATACAAAGCTAGGGGAGGGGTCTATCTAGCCGTCATCTTCCCTACGTTGCTCTATGCCTCAGAAACATGAACAGTGTACAGAAAACATGCCAAGAAACTGAATCACATCCACATGACATGTCTGAGAAAAAATATTGCATGTTAAATGGGAAGACTAAATACCATATACTGATGTCCTTCAAAGTGCGGGTCTGCAAAGCATCCACATAATCCTGATGCTGTCCCAGCATGTTTTGCAATTGCTTTTATCGATTTTTTAGACTCACAGATTTACAACACACGTACTAACAAACTGCGGCATTTGAAAATAAAAAAAAAATATTTTCAATATAAAAGGCAAATTACACACTCAAAATTCTATGAGCGTAGACAACCCAAAGGGTTTTTGAGTTTAAACCCCCTCTTCCAGAGAGTTGTGTTTTTTTTAGATTAAACCCCCTACAGAGGGTTTTGATTTTAAAATCCACCTACATAGAGCTTTGAGGTTGAAAATATATTATTCTAAAGCAAACTAAAATCACCAAAATCTATGAGCGTAGTTAAGGGGTTTTAAATTTGTAAAAAAAAAATGATTTTGACGATAAAACTTTCCTTTTCGATAAAAAATCTTTTGCAAACTACAGACACCCAATTACACGAGCGTAGTCAAGAGAGGTTACACATTTCTACCAGTGGCTGGGCTCCATTTATAAAGTGCAGTGAATAGTCGTCTGCGAAATTAAAAAAAAAAATTAGCTTAACAAGATGGCTATGACAAATTTTAGGAGTTAGTTATAGAGATTGGGTCTAAATCAAGGAAATCATATGCCGAACAAGAAGTCGACCCCTTAGTAAGGTTGTGACCGAGCGTCGCATGAGGTTTGAGGGACATGTTCTCCGACAAAATGAATTACAGCCTAATACAAAATGCGATGACATCCTAGTACAACTTGGAGGTCCTCAGACCGGGTAGAAAAAGGCTTCACAGATAGCCAGTCACAGATGTTTTGGAAATATCTTGTGAAATGCGCTGAACCGCGCGGGAGGGTCTAAGTCAGTAAGAATAGCCCATAAGGTTTTTAAAATAAAACTTTTAACAGCAAGTGAAGGCACCGTAGATACCTCAGAATATGTATTTTGTTGGCATTCAATACCGGAGCTCCCCCAGACCCCCTTGCTGCCAAGGAGGAGAGTACAATTTTTCTACAAACTCCAGGAAGAACATATTCTAGAGCACAATAAACGCCTTTCGAAAGAATGAAGCTAATAAAGATTAATTATGTACACTACTACCACCCCATTATATCTATATACTTTTTTATTTTTGCGAGAGTGGGGGCGCAGGGGGGAAACACCCCCCCAAAACAAATCCTGGCTACGCGCATGAACTATGGAGAGGGCATTATCTTTTTTTTTACTTCTCATCCCGTGGGGTTAGGTTAAAGGAACTTTTTTTTTTTGGTTTTTATTGCGCTGATTCCTTAATTAAATCTTTGTTTAGGTGTTGTCACATAATTTGTCGAATTAGATTTATCGGATATAATTATAGCTGTACTATTCAGGACGACTAAAGCATCAAATTTATTGTAATCTATTATATAGTCAATTATCTTGACAATATCTCCTCTATCATTGTGAATTTTTCCATTTTTTTAAAATTAATTTATTTTATACGGACTATCTTTTAAAATTATATTCAGCTTACTTATATTATTTAATTATATTTTAATCATATTGGTCAAACCATGTCACAGTCTAGTTTGTGACATTTGTTCATTTATTATTATGTTTATATATGTGTAACGCACTTGACTCAGTGTTTGTTGGGTCGATAAAAAGATTTATTGTTAGTTGTTTGGTGTCCTGTTTTAACATTGTGTATTGTTAATGACTTACTGCAATCTTCTGGGGGATATATTAATGAGAATTATACACTTTCTACTGGATTACATTTATTATAGGCAAGATTGTGCTTATGTTAATTGTTTCAAAAGAATTTCTAAAAATAAAATTCAAGTCTGCTTACATTTGTCTTTGTTGGAACATCAGTAGATTTAGTCATTAGTCTTGAATGCATAGTTTGCACTTTTAAAAGGCATGGCAACACAAACACAAAATAGATGTACCTATTGTGTACTGCTTGTTGACAGATATATTCCAAGCCTTGTACAAGCAGCATATGATATAGACGTTGTCATGATACTATTCCTCTACTTCAGATTGATTGATGAATGATGTAATCAACTTTAACTTGAAGTGCTATAGGAAGCTGCTGTCTGAGTAGAAGAATGATCTTGTGTTGCCGGGGACTATGTCTTGAACTCATACAATATAGAATTATTACGATCTAGGAATCAAGTAAATAACTTCTCCGTAAAAATAAAACAACTTGGAACTTTAATTCAAATTTAACTTAAGTACAACTTATGTACAATGCAGATCAAACAATATGAAATAAAATCACAAAGGCTTATAAACAGAGCTCTAATAAAACATGACTTGCTCATACGAAATTATTTTATCGACTGGCGTTCTTTCTAGCCCCGCCAATATCCTGGCGCTAGTTTTTTAAGAAAAATGTTTAATTATTTTTAAATCAACCAATAGATTTTAAATTCTAGAAAGACAAAGAAAAGCTATAAATAACTCCCTGGTATTTCCAGTTTGGAGAAGAACCCAGATTCTAGGTTTTTCCAAGTTTCCCTAATAAATAAAAATAACATAGACAAACACAGAATGGCATATGTGACAGACGTAAATACTTAGTGATACGTTCTTGTCAACAACTCTTTTGTAAACACCGCTTAACACAACACAGTCCAATTCAAGAACTTAACAACAAAAGTTTCAAATAATAATATGGCGGTTTAATGACAAATACGTTACCAGGCCATAATACACTATTAACTGCACGAATGATTAAGTGGTTTTTTTTGTTGAACGGGAATGTGTACAAATAATTAAGTTTTTGTTGTTGGCAGGTGATTGGGATAAGTAAAAGTGCTACTAAATAAAACGGGCCCAAGAGCCTGTATGAGTTAGGGGCGCAATATGAAGGGGGCCTTTCCTAACTGTGTGGGAGAAATTATATGCGTAGGTAAAAAAAAAACAAAATGGGTGTTCTAGAGAGAGAAAGAGAGAGCGAAAGAGAGAGCGAAAGAGAGAGAGAAAGAGAGAGAGATAGAGAGAGAGAAAGAGAGAGAGAAAGAGAGAGAGATAGAGAGAGAGAAAGAGAGAGAGATAGAGAGAGAGATAGAGAGAGAGAAAGAGAGAGATAGAGAGAGAGAAAGAGAGAGAGATAGAGAGAGAGATAGAGAGTGAGAAGAAAAGAGTGTGGGTTGTGAAATGTCATTGTTACAGATACACATAAGTTGATCATTATAATGTGGTCCGTTTATTAGAATAAAAAAAACAAAACAAGGAAGAAAGGGGTGTCCCGGTCAAACAAAAACATCCTAAAACCTAGGAACAAATTAACGAACTTCACCGGTGCTACTATAATTTAGAAATTGTACTTTATAACAGAAGAAGCAGATGTGCTTAGAAGGTGGAGGGAATATTGCAAGGATCTGAATATCTTCGAGATAAATCCCAACTATTGTGTTATTAATCAATCAAAACACTTTGAGACAAATGAAAACTTAGCGACACTTTATTGAGTCAGAAGTAAAGGAAACAATAAAATGACTTAAAATTGGCAGGTCGCCTTTATCTAATAACATACCATCAAAACTTAAACAAAAGAGGCTCACCTATAATTAAGTATTTTAGGACAATCTGCCAGAAAATTAGGGACGAAAAAAAAACAGCCAAAAGAATGGACCTAATCTTCAATTATCCCACTAAAAAAGAAACAGACAAAGTGACAACTATTGAACGATTAGTCTGTTCAGTCATTCGAGCAAGATAATGCTAATAATATTTAAAATCAGTCGCAAGTGGAATAGAATAAAGGTCCTCTGAAGAACTGGTAGGCTTTTAATCAGGTATAGGTAATGTTGAACACATTTTTAACATTGGACTGTTAAATGTCTTCCAAACTGTAATATTAAGAAATGTTGAAAAGTGGTCAGAGGGAAATAATTCAACTATATGTTATGCCTAGAGTGAATGTTATGACGTCATCAATATGTTTTTCAGGTCGAGATTGTTTTCTAAGAACGAGGGGGAAGGGTAATAAAGATGGCCGTTTAGAGTGATATTGTTTCTTGTGTGCCGATAGTTTGAGAATAGTTAATGAAATGTTCCATTTATCTGAATTTCTGTTATGGGCAAGAAGAGCAATTATCTTTAGTAATAAATTAATTTTGTTTGTAAGACGTATCGCGTTCTTTTTCTATTGGAATTACTAAATTATAAGTTGGAGAAACGTAACAAAAAATAATACTGATTTAAATTTTAATATATTGTAGCAAACAATAAAGATATATATATGAGTAAAATAAATGATATAGTATAATGTGATACAAACAACAAAAGAAAGTGGTACACAACTTCATAAAATTTTGACCGGGCTTGGTGTAATTGCATGCGGCAAGTTATGAGAGAGTTTAACATTGAGAAATAAAAATTATACATGTTTTAATTCCAACATGGCGGCCGTTGCCATGACAACCATTAATAAGAAAACCTTTTTAACCACATCTTTAATTGTTATTTATAAGGAGTATACATATAAAGTTTGGAGAAATTTGATTAATAATAATAAAAAATTGTCAAGTGTTCCACATCGCCTTAAAGGCATTCTAATCCAGTGCTGCCCGAAATACGGCCCGCGGGCCCAATCCGGCCCGCGACTTGATTTTATCCGGCCAAAACATCGTTAGAAAATCCCTAACCTTCGTCCTTTTATTTGAAAAAAAAAAGTTTGAAATATGTATCTTTACCAACGTTAGGGCTCTGACTTTTCCTCTGATGAATTGGTCACATGACATTTAAAATTGTATGTTTATGCAATGGGAGAGTCTAAAAAACTTAAAAATAGACTCTGAAATTAGAATCTACCAGGAAAAGTGAATGGATCATTTTTTTTTTTGTGGAACATGATAATAAACCAACATATTTGTATTGTAAAGTGTGGATGTTTTAAAACACAACAACAACTATTTATAAAACATTCTTAGTTTGAGCCGTGAATTAAAGATTATTAAACTACGACTGAAGGATCGAGGGGAATGTTTACCAGCAGTAGACAAGAAGATGAGTCGGTGGTAAAGCTATTTTCAATATTGTTCACATTTTTAGAGAAATGAAATCAGTTTCCTACTCTTAAAAAATTATAAACTCCATTAATTAATGTAAGTACTAGATGCAAACAGTTTCTAATAAACTTATTTTTGGTCAATTTCATTTCGTTTTGTACATTTTTCGTCATGTTGCCCGCGACACGAATGTCATAAATTAAAATGGCCCGCAGGTTGAATTAGGTTGGGCATCACTGATCTAATCAATAATGTGCCTGTTTAGATATCATGACTCCATGTAACCCTTGTATTGGGAAGACTTAAGTGTAATTTAGTTGAAATTGCTTGTAATGAAAGACACCTAAATATTAAATATTAATCATTTTTTGTTTAATGGTATCACCATATGTTTTGTTCTAAAATGGTGTAGGATATATTAAAATCAGCTTTACAGTGTTTTAATGAGCATTGATAATTAAATAATTCTAACAAAAAAACATCGCCTCTGAAGTTGGGATCTGTCTTGAAACAGTAAGTATTATAAACAATGTATGTTATTGCTTCTGCCATTTGTCTTCTGTAAGCTTTTAATAAATAATTAAAGCAGTTACTTGATGTTATTTTAACTTATTTTTTTGTTAATTACAAACGTTAATTGAAAGATCATAATGTCCGACACGTTTGATCATTTTGTTTCTAGATTCAGGCAATGGCTTTATTCTCTAATGAAATAAGAGAAGAATGAGCACTTGCTCTACTTTGTCCTAGCATAGTAGAAAAAAATATTACATTTTATTAGCTTGTTTTTTTTTTTAAATATATTTTATTTTTATGTTATGGTTAAGGGTATTATTGCTTAATTTTTCTTTCCAGTAAATTCAAAATTGTGTAACCATAGTCTCTTGACAAATTAGAATATTCATTTGTGTTATAAGTCTCATATATCTGTTATGAGTATATACTAGTTTCTTTATGCTTCCCTTTGTTGCAAGGTTCCAAATGGAAGAGGCTAATTTGCCAAGACAAAGTAAAAGCATTATATTCAGCTATTTTCAGATTGTGTCTATCCAGAATTCCAATGGGGCTTTCGGCACGATATTTTGCAATTTGCAGTTAAGTGCATAGAAGAAAGTATGCTTAAGTGCATTGCTTCTATCCAGTCAACTGAATGGCCTCTTAAAAAAATTTAAAGTAAATATGCTGTCATCCCAAGCTGTTAAATGGAATGTATCAAAACGCATAAAAATGCTGTGGCGACCTTTGCAAGATTCAGACCAAGGGTTTTGTATAACGGGAAGCTCACTGCAATGACTAACATGAAGTTAATTTTGAGAAATGCCACTTTACATCTCCGATATGTGGATATAATCAAACGAGACCACAAAGCAGTTGATATTTTATCTGACTATTGGAAAGATATAGTCCTAAATTTTATAGTTAGAGAGATGATGCGCAATAAATCTGTAAACCACAATGTCAAACACTGTTTGCAGGTCGCATGCGGCCAGCGACCATTTTGCAAAATAATGTTAAATTATTAATTTTCAATTAAAATATTTACTAAAAAGAAAAACGAAAACGAAACAATCAATTTTGTTGAACTTATTAAGAATTCTTAAATGATAAGATTTTTGGAAAAAAATATTTTTCGAAAATTTTTTAGAGTTATTCTTGTTTTTAAAATGTCAGGTAGAGTTGAGCTATGTGTACTTGGAAGGCTTAGCCTTAATTATCAATAATCACATCTGTGACGAAAATAAATTTCGCCCACTTAAGGTATCACTCGGTCTAGGCATTTAACTAATTTATTTTTGCTATCTTATTTTTTTATCTCCGCTTAGCCCTTATGGCTATCTAAAGCTATCACCTCCACCCCCT
Source organism: Biomphalaria straminea (assembly GCA_021533235.1). Taxonomy (NCBI): domain Eukaryota; kingdom Metazoa; phylum Mollusca; class Gastropoda; family Planorbidae; genus Biomphalaria; species Biomphalaria straminea. Next base: position 26,744,140 of record JADKLZ010000166.1, read on the forward strand.
TTTTCTCTAGGCACCTATGTCACGACGTAATTTCTTAATCTGGCATGTCTAGCAAATCTATCAAGAGGAGTGAACTCCCCTTTCTTATCTGATCAAACCTCTTTTGATATATATAGGACGGAATTCGCCCCTCCTCAACTTTCACCAGGTGACACACCCTCACCCTCCCCTGTCGGGAGGGGCGGGTGACTTCAAAGAGTCCTATCGACACCTAGATAATATCGGGGTCGTCGGACCATCTTGGAAAACCGCGAGTTGACCATATTTGCCTGTGGACGGGCAGTCTAGACGCGAGGCGGCCCGTGTTTGCTTATCTTGTCGTTACACGAGGTCAAGCGGAAATCCTTTGTCTAAGCAAATCAGGCAGTCTATCACATTTGAAAATATGGTTTTCCCCGTTAGCCCCGCCTCCTTGACCACGCGACAGGATATGCGTAATAGCTAGCCCATCCCATGTCCTGTCCACCTTAGCCTCTTCTACACATGGCGAATGGTCTTATTCTCATTTCATTCTGAGGAGCTGAAAGGATATACTTCTCTGTTTTGAGCTTTACGAGCTTTCGCTCACCATATTCATTTCATATCTTTCATAATATTGGACTGGTGGTAAGCTTTTATATGGTTTGTGTTTAATGGCCTCTTACTATGTGTATTTATACATTTGTGCATTTATTTAGTGCATTATATTTATGTACATATTTGTGCAATTCTTATCTTGGAGTATGTAAGTAGTCACTTTATGTATTACATTTTATTATCATGACTTGTACGACTAAATAGTCAAAGTCATCCATTTTATCTGGACTAGAATTTATAACAATTCTTGCCACATGTAATTAGCTCTTTAGCTACTATTAATTTACCGCTCGCCACGAGCTCACTATTATTATTGATAAATTCCTTGACCGGGAACTATCATGATATTTATGTAACATGTATTATTACCAAGTATATATTTATACTCATTCCGTGACAAGGAATGAAGTAACTGTTTCTATGTTCTATTTTATCGGCCTGTTGGCCAGACTCATTACTTAGGTAAACCATGTATACATTATCTTATTTGTCTTATCATATCATTATCTTATCTCGGTTGATCACCTTGATTTTAAATGGCGCATTGACCCTGCGCTCAGAATAGACATGAATTATTTCCCCTTGTACTTAATTTCAACTTCTGGAGATTACGTTCCTTGAACGAGCCCTGTCTCCATTCAAGCGTGCTCTATTGTTCGGGCCCAACGGCCAAATGTAAACAATAGCGACTTGGTCACTGACCATCAGCCATTCCTCCCCCCCCCTTCCCCTTTCATCTCTCTATCCAAGCGGCTCGTAATGATATCACCGTGACAAGGTGCGTCTTACAATTTAACGCTACTTATAGTCTCCCTAGACGAAACACAATTTCTACTATTTCAATTAATACCATGTATTAGCTCCCTTGGATAACTGTGAAACTAAGTTATAGTTTCTTTACATCATTATTACTTTACTACGTGTTATCGCCCTTGTGGACTTCACTATTGTTGTCATTATTGTCTCCCCTGATGAGATGTAATATTTATTGGATTAACTCCCCTTATTATTATGAAACTAGATTATGGTTTCTATTTAATCATTCTGAAGATGTCCTTCATGAAAAGGCGTCTACCTCCCAGTGTCATCATTGTGGCTAAGTCGATCTACGAATCTCGTTGCAGCTTTTATTGCAGGCTACTCCTACTTGGAAGCCCTAACCTCGTAACGCGGATACCAGTCTGCTGACACCAGATCTGGAGATACCAGCCTTACTCACTACTCAGAAGAGTCCGACCAACAACCGCATGCCAGAAGATCCGCCCCTGCAGCTACGTAGCTGGACTGTCCCGTGCGCTAGGACCGATCAGGCCAGCCCACCCACAGACAACTCAGCATCAGCCACGCCGGTCTCGTCAGAGCAGCATAGGACTCAAAGCTAAGCAACAAAGCCCAATGACACTCAGACCACTTGGTTCTTAAATCTTATGATGATAGTCCCATTTATGTAAATAATTAGGCTCCGCCCTAACACTGTACAGCTTTTTACCTTTTGCTTATTTTCATCCTTATTATTAAACTGTACATATGTTTTACATAAAAAGTATTTGTTGCCTGCATTCATGACATTGTGCCTGTAGTCCTTATGTGCAAGTTAAGGTCCTCAAAATATCTAATTCCCCTAGACACCTAAACGGCCACCATTTTTGACCTACTTGTCACAACATCATGGATAAGCAATATGTTAGACTTACACAAAAAAATATCAGTGGTTTTATTGACATTCTATTTATTTTGAGCAACTACTAGGCCCCATTTAAATTCAATTTGTTTACTACTTTCTGCGGTCACGAGACAATTTACACTAGATTATTGACAATTTAATTTCCCAAAGTAGTGGATTTAAATACTGACGAAGGATCAGTAACTATACCAGCAACTGCTACTAAAAGAAAAATTGAGGACGAAAATAGATCGTTTCAAGGAGGATGGAAGTACAATTATTTCTGTAAAATCAGTATAAAAAAAGTGTCACTTATTAATATGCAATTCCTACATTCGTGTGTACAAATAGGACAATTTCAAACAACATTACGCTTATCACAAAAAGGCTTATGATGCTTTCACCGGAAATAGAGAGATGACAAACTACATGAATAAAAGTCGCTAAACTGAAATACGAGAGTGAGTCTGTAGCAAAAGCTAGCTACATTTGTTTTCAAAATTAATTGAAAGCCATAGCAAATCATCTAGAGAAGGTGATTTTATTAAGGAGTGTGTCGTTAAAGCTGCTAAAGTCAGTAATAGGTGAAAGCATTCAAAGAAATAACGTTAACTAGGAACACTGTGGCAGATAGAATAAATAACATGAACAATTTCAGAACAAAATAATTTATTTTGAATTATTTTCATTGACGTTCGATAAGTTAATTGATGTAAAGGTTGTAGCACAGTTGGTTACATTCATAAGGACCTTTGACAGGAATTTTGAGATACACGAGAAACTACTTGTCAAACTACTTGTGAAAAACAATGTGCTAATCGAAAAGATTTTAAAACACACAACCAACATAGCTTCATAACCTTTCTGTGTACTCCAGTTTGCTTCCAAAACAGAGAACGCTACAATAATACTAAAAGAGAGGTCCAGTGGAATCTGTGACTCGTGAAGGAGTCACGTTTTAGCAAACATTAAAAAATTAAATATCTAAAATACGCCCAAATAGGCTTCTGCGGCAGGCATATCAAACGCAGTGTTTGCGAGCCGCATGCAGACAGTGTTGCAGGTCGGGGAAACCCGCAAGATACCAACTTAGGCTGGTGAAAGGGAGCTTTTGTTCGCTTTTGCTTGAGTTGGTGTTCCAAGTAAGATATACAACACCAATTGGCTCTTTATAAAAGAACGTGAGCTCAGTTCTATACACAACACCACAACAAGCGAGAATGTATTTGAGAAATTAAGTAGTTGATATTGCAGTATAACTTATTTTGCTAAAGATAGCTAGTCTAGCAACAGATGGCGCAAGGTGCGCACCAACCATGATTGGGGTTAGAAATGTTTTTGGTGCAACGCTCCTTCAAAAATAAGTGAGATTGATGCTAATTTTAAAGTTGCTCATTTTCAGTCTATCATTCGCTACTAAGCATTATGCGCAAAATAATAATAATTCCAACATGCATTAAGACCAGTTCCAGTCGCAAAAAATTTGATTCGTGACCACGGCTTAAATCATCTCAATTTTCAAAGTTTCTAGTGACATTCTACACCAATTTGATTGTCTTTCCACTATCATCTCATCATCTTTCCTTTGTATTCCTTGTGGAACATAGGGCCTCGACAAAAACAAGCCACTCTCAACGGTCTCTTGCAAGCTTCTTGATGGCTTCCCAGCTCTTTCCGGTCCTCTCGGCTTCCTCCAGTATGCTGCGTCGCCATGTTCGTTTCGGTCTTCCTCTACGTCTTGTTCCCTGGGGGTTCCACTCTAAGTCCTGCCTAGCTCTGCTGCTGGTATCTTTTCTAAAGGTGTGACCAATCCATCTCCACTTCCTCTCTAAGATATGCATTTCTATATTTTTCTGCCCACTATGAAAGCTAGAAAACACCTCACTTTTTAAGATTACCTGATCGAAATTTGTCATCAATAGTCATTGACAAACTTCAATCTGACATAATAAACTTTTATTTCAAAAAAGATGTCAAGCATCAGGACTGTGACAAGTAGGTCAAAGATGGTGGCCGTTTAGGTGTCTAGGGGGTTTAGAGACTTTGAGGACCTTGACTTGCACATAAACTAACAGGCACAGTGTTATGAATGCAGGCAACAAATACTATTGTGTAAAATATATGTACCGTTTAATGATAAAAAAGAAAAATAAGTAAATGGTAAAATGCTGTACAGTGTTAAGTTTAGATCTAATTATTTACATAAAGTGAGACTATCATCATGAGATAGGAAAACCAAGTGGTCTGAGTGTCATTAGGCTGGTTGCTTAGCTTTAAGTCCTATGCTGCTCTGACGAGACTGGTATGGCTTATGCTAAGTTGTCTGTGGGTGGGCTGGCGTGATTGATCCTAGCGCACGGGACAGTCCAACTATATGTAGCGGCATTGACGGGTCTTCTGGCAAGCGGTTGTTGGTCGGACTCTTGTGGGTAGTAAGTAAGGCTGGTATCTTTAGATCTGGTGTCAGCAGACTGGTAACAGCGTTACGAAGTTAGGGCTTCCAGTAAGAGTAGCCTGTAATAAAAGCTGAAACGAGATTCGTAGATCGGCTTAGCCATAATGATGACACTGGGAGGTAGACGCCGTTTCGCGAAGGACATCTTCAGAATGTTTAAATAGAAACCATAATCTAGTTTCACAATAGTAAGGGAAGTTAATCAATTAAATATTACATCTCATCAGGGGAGACATTAAAAATAATAATGATAGTGAAGTCCCACTAGGGCGATAACACATAGTTATATAACATTTGATGTGAAGAAACTATAACTTAGTTTCTGAAATATTAAAAGGAGCGAACACACATATATATAGTATCTCATCAGGAGAGAATACAATATTAGTGATAGTGGAGAAGTCCCACAAGGGGAGTAACAATTAGTCAACAGTGATGTACACCCGCCAAGGTGAGATCATCACGAGTAGCTAGAATAACGAGATGAAAAGGGGAAGGGGGGGAGAAGGCCGATGGTCAGTGACCATATAGCCATTGTTTACATCTGGCCGTGTGGCCAGAACATTAGAGCAAGTGTGAACGGAGACATGAGAAGGGGGGAGATAATCCGTGTCTCTTCTAAGCGCAGGGTCAGTGCGCCATTTAAAATCAAGGCGATCAACCGCGATAAGATAATGATAGGATAATGTAAATAAGATAATGTATACATGGTTTTACCTAAGTAATAAGTCTGGCCAATTGGCCGATAAAATATAGTACATAAATAATTACGGCTTTCCTTGTCACGGAATGAGCGTAAATATATACTTGGTAATATGACATGTTACATAAATATCATGATAGTTCCAGGTCAAGGAATTTATCAGTAATGATAGTGAGGTCTCGTGGCGAGATGTAATTTATCAGCGATAAATTAATAATAGTTAAAAAGGCTAAATACATGTGGCAAGAATTGTTGTGAAATTCTAGTCCAGATAAAGTGGATGAATTTGACTATTTAGTCGTACAAGTCATGATAAAAACATATAATACATAAAGTGACTACTTACATACTCCAAGATAAGAATTACACAAATATGTGCACAAATATAATGAACTAAATAAATGCACAAATATGTAAATACACATAGTAACTAAGATTCTACTAAAACACTTTACAAAAGCTCACCACCGAATCCAATAGTATGGGAAAAAAAACAGAAATGGATATAGTAAATGATTAAGCAAGCTCATACAGAGATGTGAATCCTTCCTCTCAGCTCCTCAGATTGAGAATAATACTATTCGCTAAGCCTAGTCCGTATAAAGGTAGATAAGAGGAGGGGCAATAGGGGGAAGATATACTTTCGAATGTGACAGACTG
>JADKLZ010000166.1:26750596-26766533 GCA_021533235.1 Biomphalaria straminea
GAGGAGGGGCAATAGGGGGAAGATATACTTTCGAATGTGACAGACTGCTGATTTGCTTGAGACAAAGGATTTCCGTCTGACCTTGTGTATCGATAAGATAAGCAAACACGGGCCGCCTCGTGTCTAGACTACCCGTCCTTAGGCAAATAGATTATCGCTTGACCTTGCTGCGTGTTTCATGTCTAAGGATAGACACTTAAAAGAGCAAATATGGTCAATTCTTTGAATAAAGATAAAGCCGAAGATATTGCAAACCAAGGAATAATTCTCACAGGATGGGCCCAACGTGGAGATATGATAGTCGGGCTAAACATAGTTGAATGTTTGAACTATCCCCGGTCAAGGGCAGATTAGCGACAAGTGGCCTTTGTTGATAGCTTGACTAGACAAATGTTAGCTTAAGAAAGTCCAAGGTGATGTCGAAGTCTGGCGAGAGGTATGGGGGGGGGGTTAAAGGGCCTTTTGTTGTAGGTGTGACAAAATTACGTGAATATAATGGAACACTAAAATAAATTAATTAAATCCCTTTTACCGAGCGATACCATAAGTGTGCGAAATTTATTTTTGTCACAAGGACAACGAAAATAATGCTGAACCAAAATATTTTTTTTATAAATACAGTAGCGCTATAAATTCAGTTAACTAAAGGACAGGTATTCCATTAATTATTGCGTATTCTATTGTATTGATTTTAATTTTCATAAAATTAGTAGACTATGTTTTAAAACTAATTTTGGCTGCGGCCCTTTATATCATAATTAGTTTTTGTGCGGCTCATACACCTTAATGAGTCTGACATGCCTGCTGTAGACCGTGATAAACATTTGTTCCTGCAATGGAGAGAAAGCGAAATAAACGTTAAATGGTTCGTTCTTCTACCACCAAAGCAAATGCCACCTTAACTTCTGAAATATGTGGATGGAAATGTCTCATTAGAATAAGGCTCCATATTCACATGAAAAAGTGTCAAAAATATATCAAAGTTTTATATGACTGAAGGACTTATGTACTGAAAGTGTTTTGATTTTGAGTCTTAATAAATACTAATATGCACAATTACAAAGACAGCTTGTGTTATCACATTAAATCTAAAGTGGCTAACATCAGATTTCTATCGGATCTATCTATTCGCAAAGAAATATTCAAGTGATTTTGTTATGATTACCAAAAATGTGTAATGTTTCTGAAATGTATTACATGTTTCGGATGTTCCTTCAAAGTTGTAATTAGTCCACTTCCTAGTAGATGTCAGAAGAATGATTTTAGATAATCTTTTGGCATTGTTTTGTTAGAAAAGAAACACACACAAAAGAACAGCTTGTACTTTAGCAACGTCTACCTCATGTCCCAGTAGAGATACCAAAAGAGCACTAGGCATCAGAACTTTGAAAGGTCTAAAATATTTTGATGTCAGATTTTCAATATATTTTCTAGTTTTTGAGATGTAAATGGGACGGAGGGATGGGTAGACGGACCGACAGACATACAACACAAAATTAATAGCGTATAATCCCTTTTCGGAGGCCGCTAAGATTTACTAGTATCTCTTCTTGTATTTCCAGATGAAACTTGCATCTTTAGCAGCTCATTTGTTATTTTTAGTCTCATGTCAAGCGGGTATGTACAAAGATCTCTCTCTAAAATGTGGTGTTTTTTTTTTTTTTTTTTTTTTGTTAATAGCATACCATATTTGGTGAGACTATTTTAAAAATTTACACTTGACGTTATTATTTTTTTTATTCCTTATCCCATATTCCACGCTGTCCACTTGGGTTTGATGAAATAACTTGTGAGTCGAGCCGTGCAGTGGTGTGTTTCTTTCTGTACTCTATCTGTGGCATTTTACGTCTCTAGAGACGATCTTTTCCCCTTGTGACAAGTAGGTCAAAGATGGTGGCCGTTTAGGTGTCTAGGGGGTTTAGATAATTTGAGGACCTTGACTTGCACATAAACTAACAGGCACAGCGTAATAAATGCAGGCAACAAATACTTTTTATGTAAAACATGTGTACAGTTTAATAATAAGAATGAAAATAAGTAAAAGGTAAAAAGCTGTACAGTGTTAGGGCGGGGCCTAATTATTTACACAAATGGGACTATCATCATAAGATGTGAGAACCAAGTGGTCTAAGTGTCATTAGGCTGGTTGCTTAGCTTTAAGTCCTATGCTGCTCTGACGAGACCGGCGTGGCTGATGCTGAGTTGTCTGTGGGTGGGCTGGCTTGATCGGTCCTAGAGCACGGGACAGTACAACTATACGTAGCTGCAGGGGCGGATCTTCTGCCATGCGATTGTTGGTCGGACTCTTGTGAGTAGTTGGTAAGGCTGGTATCTTCAGATCTGGTGTCAGCAGACTGGTATCAGCGTTACGATGTTTGGGCTTCTAGTAGGAGTAGCCTGTTATAAAAGCTGCAACGAGATGCGTAGATCGGCTTAGCCATAATGATGACACTGGGAGGTAGACGCCTTTTCGTGAAGGACATCTTCAGAATGTTTACATAGAAATTATAATCTAGTTTCACAATAGTAAGGGGAGTTAATCAATTAAATATTACATCTCATTAGGGGAGACAATAATATAATTAATAAAATAGTGAAGTCTCACAAAGGGAAATAATACATAGTAATGTAACATTTAGTGTGTAGAAACTATAACTCAGTCTCACAAGTATCCAAGGGAGTTAATACCTAGTATTGTATTCCGTCAGGGGAGACTACAAGTAATGTTAAATTGTAAGACGCACCTTGTCACGGTGAGATCATTACGAGCCGCTTAGATAGTGAGATTAAAGGGGAAGGGGGGGAGAGATGGCTGATGGTCAGTGACCAAGTCGTTATTGTTTACATCTGGCCGTGTGGCCTGAACAATAGGGTATGGTTGAATGGAGACAGTGCCCGTTCAAGAAACATAATCTCTAGAAGTTAAAATTCAATACAAGGGGAAATAATTCAAGTCTATCCTGAGCGCAGGGTCAGTGCGCCATTTGAAATCAAGACGATCAACCGAGATAAGATAATGACAGGATAAAATAAAATATAATAATGTATACATTGTTTTTCCTAAGTAAAGTAATCGGGCCAACTGGCCGTTAAAATATAACATAGTACATAAATAATTACGGCATTCCTTGTCACGGAATGAGAGTAAAATATCCTTGGTAATATGACATGTTACATAAATATTATGATAGTTCCCGGTCAAGGAATCTATCTATAATAATATAGTGGGCTCGTGTTGAGCGATGATTCATCAACGATAAATAATGATAGCTAAAGAGCTAAATACATGCGGCAAGAATTATAGTAAATTCTAGTCCAGATAAAGTGGATGACTTTGACTATTTAGTCGTACAAGTCATGATAATAAAATATAATACATAAAGTGCACTACTTACATACTCCAAGATAAGAATTACACAAATATGTACATAAATATAATGCACTAAATAAATGCACAAATACATAAATACACTTAGTAAGAGGCCACTAAACACTTTATAAAAGCTTACCACCAATCCAATAGTTAAGGAAAAGATATGAAATGAATATAGTAAGCGAAAGCTCGTAAAGCTCAGAACATAGAAGTATATCCTTTCTCTCTGCTCCTCAGAATGAGAATGACAAGAAAATAGGAAATTATATTTCTACTTCACACGTGGGTGAGGAGGTGGGGCTAAAGGGGAAAGACATACTTTCAAATGTGACAGACTGCCTGATTTGCCTAGACAAAGAATTTCCGCTTGACCTCGTGTATCGATAAGATAAGCAAATACGGGCCGCCTCGTGTCTAGACTGCCCGTCCACAGGCAGATATGGTCAACTCGCGATTTTCCAAGATGGTCCGATGACCACGATATTATCTAGGTGTCGATTTGAAGAGGGTCCATTTGAATTGACCCGTCCCCCGAAAGGGGGTGCGGCATGATGTTAGGTCAAGATATTTAGAAGCGTGTTTATTCTTGTCGATAAAGAATGTGCTAGACGCGTCTCAGATTAAAAAATTACATCGTGACACGGATGCCTAGAGAAAAAGGGGGTGGTGGTAATAGCTTTAGATAGCCATAAGGGCTTAAGCGGGGATGATAAAATAAGATAGGAAAAATAAATTAGTTAAATGCCTAGACCGAGTGATACCTTAAGTGGGCGAAATTTATTTTTGTCACACCCTTTACAAGCTCTTGTGTGACTAAAGAGGCCGATTCTTGATACACAGCTGCGATCGCAGGTTGGGCATATGTAGTCACCAGGTGCCGTTGCATTTTCACCCTTCTTTCTGCTTCTGTTGTGTATGGCATCTGCAAAGACCCCTCCTTTATGCTCTCTCTCCATGTGGATCTATCCAGTGCCACCTCTTCCCAGTTGCTGGTATAGATCTTAAAGAGCTTCGTGTCCCGTTTACATAAATGACACCATTATCTTACATTCTTCTTATCACCATTATTAATTGTTCAGGCAGTTCTGCTTGAATTGTTTTATTTGTGCGTTTACTTCAGGTTTAATGTTTGAGTCAAACCAAAAAAAAAAAGTATGTAAAGATTTCAGAACCCATTGGCTAGGCTCATATAATTCGATGACCTTTTTCTTCTCTTTATTTAAGAGGGGGATCTTAATCTCGGAATTCTTTATAGTGGGCTCTAAACTTGAACACTCTCAAGAGGGGGATTTTACACTAAAAAAATAGAAATTAGTTGTGCATTGAAGAACTTTTTTTTTTATTTTGGTAGGAGCTTAAACTCGAAAACCCTCTAGGCTAATGTAATGAAATTTTGTGACTGTCGATTGCTTTATTTTTTGTTTTTTTTAAAGATCCTGGGGACTGTAAGCTTAACCACAAAACCCCCTAGTGAGGGGATTTAAACTTAAAACCCTTTATGGCTGCGATGATGCATGGGATGGTTTAACATTAAAATACCTTTTTTTTTTTTACCAAAATTTAAGAAGAAAAAAAAGATACACAATTCCTCCCACCTAGCCAGGGGGTTTCACTTTAGGGAATTGAACCATAACCCCCCTGCATTTAAGAGTTTAATTATATTTTTCTTCATGAACATTTTGCGCATTAGCTTCTATGACTTGATCCTAATGTCTTTTACCAGAACTTTATAACGTATTGTAAAAAAATAAAGTAAAAGTTTCCCTTTCAGACCTTGTGATCTAAAGGGTAGATAATGTAAAGGTCATCTGATTTTGTGGTCTACGGTTAACGAGGGTGACATGTGGCCAGCACAACGATAAACCGCCTTTACTATTCCCCAACTAATATCAGGTACCCGTTAGAGATGGGTGGACTCAGAGGCGACCCAGGATTCTGAAATAAAAATTCCAGTCTTCACCGGGATTTGAACCCGGGACCCCAGTTTCAGAAGCCAAGCGCTTTACCGCTCAGCCACCGCGCCTCCTATCAAGTTTGTAGATATAGACAATCTCTTAATTATTATTATTTGAAGGCGGGAGGATAAGACGAAGTAGAGTTGTAGAGTTGATGGGTTTAGCAGAGAAAGGACCAATTAAAACAGGGAAAAGTTACACTTATCTGTCAGTCTTAAGTTGGTTTAAAAAGAAATTAATATCGAAATATATTTTAAAAAAAAATAATTTTAAATACAATAAACAAGATGAGTTAGTTAGTTTAGTTAGTGTAAGGAGCGGACAACGGTGTTCGTTAAATGTTAGCGCTGAACCTTATTGACCTGACCCTCTTCAACATTCTATTTTATTGCAACTATGCGTAGCACTGTGGCGTAGCTACCAATGTGCAGGTGGTGGGGGCCGCGCAGGGCACCAGGTGGAGAGGGGCACCAAATTCCCCTAGTGCGTATTAATTTCCTATTTGCTTAAGCTTTTCAGTACAAACGACTATTTGTATGGACATGTACAAATATAAACTACTGTATTTTAAACATGAACTAACGATTTATAAACTAGTCATGTCGCTATTTTGTGTCATCTCCTTAACTATTTCTTCAATACAATATAAGCTATTGAACAGTTTGAATCTAATTTACAGTGTAAACAATACAGAAAGCATGATAATAAATAAACTCTAGACTGAACGACATTGGTGATTGGCCTGATGTCATCACAGATAATATTCATATACACCTTGTCACTAAGGATCTGAAACAGTTCAGTGTTAATGTTCAGTCAATTCAGAAGGTGTATAAACATCAAGAATCAGCGAACGGAAAGGCTATAAAGCTTTCAAAATCTTTTTTTTTTTCCGGCAAATGTCAAACTGCGAGAAAGTTCTTAGAAATTGGATGTGTTATTCGCCCCCTCCAAAAAAAAAAAAAAATGAATTATTATGTTTCTTCACCTCTATAGTCAACAAGATCAAGTACCAAATCTTCTTTAAATCAAAATAGGGATTTTATGAGTAGTGGAGGTTATCCCCGGAAATAAAAAAAAACTACATGAGACCACATTCAATCATAGCTTGTTTGGAGTAAGGAACAGTATTGACAACAAGGCACAAAATTGTATTATACAAAAGACGAAAACTGGAGAGACTACCTGAAAAGAATCTTGAACATCATTCGTTTTCTCTCAAAGCAAAAATATGGCACTTCGTGGGCATCGCGAGCGAGCTGGCAAGTGTTGGAAGGGCGAAAGCAAGGCAATTTCCTGCAGCTAGTATAATTACTATCAAAGTACTTTCCACTCTTGAGAGAGCATGTGCTTCGAACTAAGCATTGTTCCAGACCGAATGCGTACATTTCTCCACAAAAACAAAATGAATTTATTACAATATTGGAGAATTACGTTAAAAAAAAATCATACAGCAAGTAAAACAAGCCAAATATTTCTTCACTTTTTTTTTAACAGTACACCTAAAATCTCAAAGCTGGATCAAACTTCCCAAATTGTATGGTACGTTGTAATGGATAATGACGGGGTGCTGGTTCGTGAGTCTTTTATTGACTTCATCGACACAAAGGACAAGCATTCTGCTGGAATCACTGAGATGATTCTAAAGAAATTGCGTTCGAATGGCTTAGACATAATGGACTGCAGGGGTCAAGGCTATGATAATGCTGCGGTCATGAAAGGTCAAAACTACGGTGTCCAAAAAATGTAATATAGAAGTCAATTTCAAAGCACTATCATTACCTGCTCAAACCATTCTCTTAATTTAGCAGAAATTATAGCTGCTGAAGCTGAAGTCAATTCGCAAAAATTTTTTTGTACACTGAAACGTTTACACGCCATTTGCTCTACTTCAACACACCGCTGGGATATCCTCATCAAAATAAACGGAACTAGCTTTAAACGTTTAGTTGAGACTTGAGACTTGCTGGAGCGCTAGAGGAGAAGCTGGCAAGATGGTTAGGGATAAATTGTATAAAATTTAGAAACTCTGAAGACATTAACTAGCAGAGATGAAAAATAATCAATAAGATCTGAAGCAGGTGAATTTTTTGTTGCTATTCAGTCTTTTAATTTTCTCAGCTATCTTGGAATTTGGGCTCCTGTATTAACTGAAATTAATGATACGCAAGTCTACTTTCAAAAACAAAGATCGTCTATTCGAGACTGCTCACTCAAACTAAAAACATTATAGACATTTAAGTAGTAATGGAGAGGACATCGCTGAAGCCAGCATTACCTTTGCCGAAAGCGTGTGTTCAGATCTGAGAATCAGCACAGAACCTCAAAAACGTATTGGCCATAAGAAAAAGATGCCTGTGAGAAAAGTAATGACTCTGTACTTACACACAAAGAAGAGCTACGAAGGAAAATTTATTCTACCTTGGACAGGATTGGTCAAGAAATATTCACCCGATTTGAGCAACTTCTTGATGTAGCAGCTTTGAATTTTTGTCGCCTTCCCAGCTATTAAATCCTCAGGTCTAAATCAATATCGATAGTACTCCTAGCGACATTGATAAAAACAGATTTCTTCTGCTGGAGCAAAAGAGGCTTTAAAGGTTTGTCACAGTTTCATCAGAAGCATCCAAACTTTCAAAACAAGGACCTATTGAGCTCTTGAATTTTATTAAAATGATGATTTAGTCCCGAATATCATCATGATTCGCATATTTTTTTTTACTATTGCGTAAGCGTCGCTACATGCGAGAGAATTTTTTCAAACTTAAACTAATCAAGAATTACTTGCGTTCAACGATAACAAATTCACGACTCACTAATTTGGCCATTCTGTCCATTGAACATGAGCTGGTGGAAAAAATGATTTCGATAAAATTATTAATACTTTTGCCAGTAAGAAATTGCGTAAAATTCACTTGCTGTATGTTTATGTAAAAGAGATATTTTTTGAATTAACAAAATTAGATTAATAAATGCATTTTATTTTGAACAAAAAAGTAAGAATTGTTAATGTTAATATTATTAATTTTTTTTTTTTGGGGGGGGCATCAAGATGAGGTACCGCACCAGGCATCAAATAGTCTAGCTACGCCACTGGCGTAGTGCCGAGAATCATCATGATTCGCATATTTTTTTTTTACTATTGCGGTAAGCGTCGATACATGCGAGAGAATGTTTTTAAACTTAAACTAATCAAGAATTACTTGCGTTCAACGATGACAAATTTACGACTTACTAATTTGGCCATTCTGTCCTTTGAACATGAGCTGGTGGAAAAAATGATTTCGATAAAATTATTAATACTTTTGCCAGTAAGAAAGTGCGTAAAATTCACTTGTTGTATGTTTATGTAAAAGAGATATTTTTTGAATGAACAAAATTAGATTAATAAATGCATTTTATTTTGACAAAAAAGTAAGATTTGCTAATGTTATTTTTTTTTTGGGGGGGGGGCCATCAAGATAAGGTAGCGCACCAGGCATCAAATAGTCTAGCTACACCACTGGCGTAGCGTAACAAAACAATATATCTTTTTTATGGACAAATGGATGACGATTTAAAAGTTGTTTTCAGCTTTTCCCTAAAACTAACCATTACGAAGCTATAAAAATCAAAGTAAAAATTGCGAAGGCAGCGCTTCAGAGAGAAACTACCATAGAATTACTGATCCGAACACTTCAACGTGTAAAATGAGAGCGAAGAAAAACTCTAACCTTTATTTTCAAATTCTTTCAAATCTGGTGACTAGACACTATAATGTAGCAGCAGACATCCTGCAATGCAACTTTCCTTTTCAAGTACATACGCTTACATTACAATCTCTTTAATGGAATTGTGTAATATTTTGCCGTCAGCGATTTATAGAATTTAAAATTATTTTGTTATAAAGATCTTATATTTACTCGAGAACAATTTAAGACACTCAAGAACAATTTAAGACACTAGAACAGACACAAAATAGAGAGTATCATTTATAACAAACTAATATTTAAAATTGATTATAGTAACACCTTTTTAACTACTCATTTAAAGTTTAAAATCACTACAATTTTTGTTTTCAAAATTATTTTGTGCATGAAATTGTGTATTGGAATATGCCGGGTACTTGAAATAAGCTAGTTCTAAAAAAACAACATTGATCTTCGGTAATATACTCATTAATTAAATTACTGTAAATGTGTAGATAGTTTCATGACTTTTCTTTTCATAGCCTCTCTCGGATATGATCCCAAATACTCGTATGTTTGTGCATATTTTTTTTCTCTATCAAGCACACTTAAAATTATATCATAACAATATCAGTTTAATTTAAAAAGAGAACTGCAAAATGCAAAAGATATATATGGAAAAGGTGACGCGGTTGCTGATTGGTAAAGCGCTTGGCTTCCGATTAGGGGACGGGGTTACGAATTCTCGTAAAGACTGGGATTTTTAATTTCGGAATCTTTTGGCACCTCTGAGTTCTCCCGGCTCTACTTGGTACCTGACGTTAATAGGGGAAGAGTAAAGGGGTTACTCGTTGTGCTGGCCACATGACACCCTCGTAAACCGTGGCTACAGAATCAGATAATGTTTACATCATCTGCCCTATTGACCACAACGTCTGATGGGGAAATTTTACTTTTTAAATAAGGAAAAAGCACTTCCGGTCTAATTTATCATTCTACTTTTTAATCAAAGAAAGGAAACGGACAAGTCCAACATAGCCCATTACATGCGTAATGCATTAGTTATTTTAAGTCTATTTTTATTTGGTTATGTTCTGTGAAAGTGTATCTTTTTAAATTGATATTTTTTTAGCACCTTGCGGTGTGTTTACATGTAACGTAAATGTTGCTGCGCTGGCACAATCCAGATTGGACGCCAATCTACTGGATCCAAAGACTTGCCAAACTTTGATATTAGAATATGCTCTAAGTCAGGACAATGAATTACGTCATCACAGAGCAGTCACTCCATTGTAAGTTTAATTATTATAATTATAATATTATTTTTATTATTATTATGTTAGAGTATTATTATTATTATTATTTTTATAATTAATAAATTAAATCAAAGATACGTTCGATGTCCATTGTTGTAAAAGCTTTATACATGAGTTGACAAATTGTAAATTTTATTGTAAATGCAACTTTGGAGCCCGTGGCTTTTGTCCCCACACTCACTTGTCATTTCACAATTGTACACTACCAAAATCAAACACTCCCATTGCATTAAAATAAAGACAAGATTACATAGAGAGTTTGTGTTATCACAAACTCAGAGGCGGCCCCAGTCGGAGTAGGATCCCTTTCGGATCTGCTTATTAGCAAGTAATATTCAAGATGTGCTTTAGTTTTGATCATAAAAAGGAAAAATGTTAATAAAGATTTATTTGCTGTTGTATAAAATGATTTTTAGCGGCCCCCGAAAGGGGAAAAGACGCTATTAGTTTTGTGTGGCCTATCTGTCCGTCTGTCCGTCCGTCCCATTTAGTGCTCAGAAAGTAGAAGAGAAAATCAAAATCTGACATCACGATAATATAGATCATTCAAAGTTCTGATGCAACGGCTACTTTTTTTTTCTAAAAGCTCAAAATCTAATTTTTAAAAATATTTTATGCAAGCTTTATTTAAAGAGAAAAAACCTAATTAGTATGCAATATAAATGAAACCTAATTTAAGACAATTAATAATCTAATACATTGCGACGAATTTCACGTTTAGTTTGTTCCGACCTATGAGTATTTACTTTCTAAGTTAATGACTCATAAAAGAGGTGTGGCAGAGGCGGCCCCCGTTGAGAGATCAAAGCACGGAAGATGTATAATTTTGTCGTTTATCTTTGATATAATTTTTTTAAATGAACTTTTAGCAGCGACAAAGAGAGTTTGTGTGATACACAAACTCTGAGGCGGCCCCCGTTGAGAGATCAAAGCACGGAAGATGTATATTTCTGTCGTTTATCTTTGATATACTTTTTTTAATGAACTTTTAGCAGCGACAAAGAGAGTTTGTGAGAGATCAAAGCGGATCTGACAGGGATCCGACTCCAACTGAGGCCGCCTCTGAGTTTGTGTATCACACAAACTCTCTTTGTAATCTTGTTTTTTTTCTGTTTTACATGTTTTGAGTGTTCCTTCTAAGTTTAAAATAATTAACTTTTCCCTGGACGATGGGGGATGGCAACGAGCAATGTATGAGCACTGCCTCATATTGGAGTTTGCGTGCTGGACTCTTCTTCGGTTTTATTAATGGTCCCTGGTTCAAACCCTGAATGCTCCCATCCCCCGTCGTCCTATGGGAGGTTCGTACTAGAAAGTAAACTATCTTCAACTCTGAAAGAACATCCGAAACATGTAAAAAAAAACAACAACCCGGGAGCGTAGATATAATTAGTTCAACATTCTAACAGCACGATCAGGCATTGCTATTAAATTAATAATAAAATAATAGCGTATTATTGATAAATAGATATATAGCACATTACGGCATGACATCTATCGGATATGTATAATATGTTAAATGAGTGATTTTAGATCACCCTTCATCATTGATTTGTAATTTAAAAAAACTAAAAAACAGATATATCGTGAATGTTCTTTGATGCCTCAGCACAGTTAGGCCTATAAACAGAGATATCGGCATTTTTATTTAAATGGAACGAGAATGAGGTTGTAGATCTAGGCTAGTTAGATTAAACTTCTGATTTAGCACACTTAAGATCTAAACTTTTATTCTAGAAATTGAAATTCTACATATTGTTCTAGCCGATATTAGTCTTAATTAGATCTAGAAATTCTATATATAGACTTTAAAATGATTTTAATTTAATCCAGATCTAGATATACTGTAATAAAAATCTAGATCAAGATTAGAACTAAATCAAGATATCATTCCTTTTTTTTTAAACGCGATTAACATAACGAGGCTTATAAACATTACTATACCGTGTTCTTTTAGCATTTAATTTGAGAATCAATTCCATTTGAAGAAAAAAAAACACTACGTCACACGGCCTAGACTAAAAAAACGCCTTCATCAATTCGAGCCATTTATCGAGTGTTCTTAGACATTGGTGCACTGAGTGCTTTCTTTTAGAATTTCCTTTAAATAATTCATTCCAAATGACGTCAATGGAAAAAAAAAACACGGCCTAGCTAGACTAATTATCGCCTTCATCAATACAATAAAAAAAAAGAAAAATAGAATTCCAGATAAATGTAATACCGTTAATTAATTTTTTGAATGGTCTTATATAAAAATTAGATGTACTACAGCCATGTGGAGAGATTTTTATACCTCACTTTGATGTTTGGATGTTGTTTTTCTTAAAAATCGGAACATAATATTAACGATAATTAGATTGTGTAATGTTTTAGCTGAGGGCGCGGTGGCTGAGCGGTAAAGCGCTTGGCTTCCGTACTGGAGGTCCTGGGTTCAAATCCTGGTGAAGGCTGGGATTTTTATTTCGGGATTTTCGGGCGCCCTTGAGTCCACCCAGCTCTAATGGGTACCTGACATTAGTTGGGGAAAAGTAAAGGCGGTTGGTCGTTGTGCTGGCCACATGACACCCTCGTTAACCGTGGGCCACAGAATCAGATGACCTTTACATCATCTGCCCTATAGACCACTAGGTCTGAAAGGGGAACTTTACTTTTTTACTTTAATGTTTTAGCTAGACTGCTACATCATTTATGTAAGAGAGTAGTGAGTTAAAATATTTTTCATAAAAATACGGAAAAACATTTTTTTTAATGAGAAGATTATTTGTTTATTAATTATTATATCAAAGACAAATGACAGATAATTATGTAGAAAGAATGTTGACATATCTCATGTAGTGCACAAGCGGTCCAGCAGATCAAAAGATAGGTGAAAGTGAATGAAAAGTTAGATGTGAATCTATGCCAACTAAAATTGATCTAATTGTTTTGTAAAGGCTCAATCACTGACTCGTATCCTCATATAAAAAGACAATCATGATGGTATTTTATCAGCGTGTTTGGAAAGTAAATGTAATTTATAAATTTTTTAATTGTCTTAAATTAGGTAAGACTTATAATGCATACTAAATAGTTGTTTTTTTCTCTTTAAAAAATCGCTCGCATACAAAGTTTTATAAATTAAATGGTTTGCTTTAAGAAAACCAAAAGTAGCCTTTGCATCTAAACTCTTTAAGCCGTATTTAATGGTAAAATAATATTTTCCGCATCTATTCTAGTTTTCAAGCCCTGAGTGTGACAGACGGACAGACGGACATTTTGCACAAACCTAATAGCGGCTTTTGACCGCTAAAAGACACACACACAATAATATGTTGTATTTTTTGTCGGAGAGAAATATGATGTAAAAACTCCTGCGCTAATTTCAAAATGTATACATTAGTCTTTATCTATAACTTTCTACAGAGTTTACGCCGCTTAGTAAATAACCTGACTCTGTGCAAATTACACAATTTATCCTGATGCCATGAGTCTATAAGGACTTGCAAGGGTCTCCAAGAGTGAACAAATTATTAGGGGGATGGGTTTTGAGATGAAAATGTGGGTCAATGATATTGAGCCTCATTTATGCAGGTCATTATTTTAATTTTGATTTCCATTTAAATAGAACTTTCTCATACACACATATTATTTTGTTTTTGTTTTTAATAATGTAATTTTTTTTTATTGTTCTAATAACTTATTTGAAACTGGCATAGAGGAAACTAGTAGATAGCACTATGGCCTCTGAAAGAGATTAAGAGTTCTCATTTAGGTCGAGAGACACGCATTTGAGGCCCTAAAATTAGGCGTAGAAAACGAATAGAATACTTAAATACGCACCTGGCGGTCAACTTCTTTGTCAGCAAAAAATGCTGAAAATCTAATAAAATACTCAGAAAGACCCAAAGATAGGAACACATTACTCTAGTTCCATATGTTATGCTAGGACAAATTTGTACAAATGCTCCTTTTTTTCCTGGTGCTATTACAGCATGGAATGGGTTGCCTGAGTCAGCCAGGAAAACCAGTGACTTGCCAGAATTTAAGTCATTGGTTGAAATACATGAATACGCCTGAGGCGTAATCATCTTTTTAAAATAATTTCTGTATTATATAAGCTAATATAAAAAGATGACCAACCGCTTACGCCTAAAGATTTGTTCCCATACAGTATACTGTTTATTTTTGCCATGGAGACTCTTGTCTTTTTTCTTTACTATAACTTACACTGGCCCTTTAATTCTAGGATCACTTTTCTTTACCTTAAAATGTCCACCATTAACAAAAAGTCTTATTTACATAATCAGACTATTAATAAGATATATTTCGGTTTGTTTTTTGGCCAGTGTCATTTTTCTGCAAACCGTCATTCTCATATAATACTTTTTCATACCCCCCTCTTTTATTATTATTATTATTATTTGCACTTAAAAAACTGCCGCATTTCAATATTTTTATTTTAGACCGTTAAAGTATATGTTTACGTTTTTTGGAACTGCCATCACAAAGACAATCATTTCTGTCATAGTGAAATTCTTTTTGTTTCTCCTTACCTTTTGAACCCCGTCCCTCTCCCATCTTATTGTTGATGGTTGCTGACTTTGTAGCACCAAACAACTGGTAGACAGCTAAACCGCCGAAGCCGTATTATATCAACTGTATATATTGTAATGGACCTGAGTATGTTCTTTGTGAAGAATACTAAACAGAACTTTTAATAGACAAAATAAAGTTGATATAAACTAGAATAAATTTTGTAAACTTTAAGAATTATATTTTTTTCGAACTAAAAATAACTCTGCCATGAGACCATAAAACGACAATGCCACCTATCTTGTATCACCAATCGTAAACCTCTTGTCATCGTCATTATAGACACAAACACACACACACACACACACAAACACACACACAGACCATTACACGGCTCTCCATAAAAGAAAATAGTTTAGTATTTGTAACACTTGGCGTGGCCATTTTTTGTGTGTGGCGGGGTTGGGTATGTGGCGGGGTTGGGTATGTAGACTTTTCTCTCTCTCAATTTTTTTGGCATTTCAAACTAAAAGTAAAAGCATATTCCTTATTTAAGCTTTTTGAATGTTATTCACATTGTGTTATAGCGCTAGCGATTTCTATTTCCCCTTTACATATAAGGATTTTAAATAGGTCTATATAAAGGAAAATATAATTTACTAAATTTTGTTATATCGGTCAAAATTGCCAATGCAAAATCTTTTCACTAAAGGTCTAAATCTTAGAAAAGATGTAAAGTTATTTATACCAGTTTAAATTTTTATAGCATTAATAATAGGTGAATGAAAATAAAAGAAATTATTATACAGATTTTACTCTATTTCAAAATATTTAACATTTTTTTTTTATTTCAGCTATCCAATGATTAGAGAAAGCAGAAAAAAAAATGCAAATTTTAAAGCCCTGATAGAGGTTAGAACTGATATAATCAGTGATGGCGAAAACTTTAACAC
The DNA here is from genome assembly GCA_021533235.1 of Biomphalaria straminea. Lineage (NCBI taxonomy): Eukaryota > Metazoa > Mollusca > Gastropoda > Planorbidae > Biomphalaria > Biomphalaria straminea. The sequence continues at coordinate 26,766,377 of JADKLZ010000166.1, forward strand.
GATGTATTTGATTAAAGAGACAAGAGCAATTTTCATACAATCATGCATAGAATATTTACGTCAATATGAACTCAATGGTATTTCGGTTAGACCTACTTCTTTTCCACAATCGTATTTCAAAAATTACTTCCTACAGCTTCTTCAAGTAAGTTGTTCA
>JADKLZ010000166.1:26779457-26795416 GCA_021533235.1 Biomphalaria straminea
CGGTCATTATTTCAGCACCTGGTCACTTCATCCCCTTTCATCCACGGTCACTTCATCCCCAGTCACTTCATCCCCGGTCACTTCATTCCCTTTCATTCACGGTCACTTCATTCCCGGTCGTTTCATCCCCTGTTCTTTTCATCATCTGATCATTATATAAAACAAATAGTAATCGTAGAAATCATGAAATAAGCAATATTTAATATATATATATATTTTTATTTACATGACAAAAGTGTCAAACGTTAGAAAAATAAAAATAAAATGATACCAGAAACTATAAAAATGTAACATTTATACATATAAAGGTCATGCAAAATTATATTTATATATCCATCTATATCTATAAGATAAATAATCTATTGTAAGTACAGAAGACGATCCATCGATTTATATTGCAGAACAATATCTGTAATTCTCTTTGCCTATAGCTCACTTTAGAGCTGTGGTGTTTAAAAGAAATTATAGCAAAACTTATACAGGCGACATGATAAGTCATGATATCCTGTGGATAGGTGAAGTAGGTGTTTATTAGAAAAAAAAAATAAAACCTTATTTCAAGGCTACAAATGACGTTAGGAAAATAAAATAAAGGGAAATATGGACGGCAGGAGTTATTAGCGGCATGGTCATTAGTATTCTAATCGTTCTATCTCTTAAATGATTTCCACTACTTTAACAACAGCTTGGCCTTTGAGGATAAGCTATCAGCGGCATGATAACTATTCTTAGCGTACTTATCGCTAAAAAAGATTTCTACTACTTGGCCTTTGATTATTACATCCTCAAGGTAATATTATTAGGCTACATCCCCCACATTCAATAGAAGCGCTTTAGCTAAGTAGCTACCTAGATTTACAATATATTATTATATTTCTCATCAAGAATGTAAAGTGGAATGGAAACACTATAAACTCATTAAAAACTTGTAAAAAAAACATGAAAAAAATAATATTGTCCGTTCCGGACCAACGATACTATATCGCATGACTTGACTGATTCAACTAACTGAAGTGACTGAACTGAAAGGCTTAACTGACTTAAAGTGACTGACTTGAACTCAAGTCAATTTTATTCATTCTACTTCCTGTTTTCTACATCAAGAGTTACACGTGTCTTTTTCCCGGTCTTAACCAAAGGTAAACATTTAACAATGATGTAAAACAAGACTGTGACATATGTGTGGAAATCGATTGCCCCTCCCACCTGGTACAATCCTTTTTATTTTATACTTACTAATGATAAACATTGAGATTAGAGTGTGGTGCGACATAGTATACAAAAAGGTTCACATATCACTACGTAGCTTATATTATATAGATATTTAACTTGTTTTGTTTCTTTAAAAAAATAGGAACCCCCCCACTCAGAGGGCTAGATTGCCCCCACCCTTATTCACCTGAATTGGCCAAGATACCAGAAGGGGGGCGACATAATATAAAAACTATATTCTAATTCATCTAATTTTGTTCACAAACTATGATTTTCCCCATAAAAGTAGGACCGACCCCCCCCCCCCACTAAATCAAAGGTTTTAGGTGGGAAGGGCAGCAGAGGTATTCGCCCTCTCCCCGATCTTCCAACATGGGAACGACATAATATAACGATCGGTTAAAACGTCAATAACAAGTTTTAATCATATAGAAATTGAATTTATTCTGTTAGCAAGCTGTGATTTCTACAAATAAATTGGAAAGTTCCCCCCTCTTAAAAGTTTATGCGAGGGGGTGGGATTGATGCTTTCGCCCCTTCCAGACCCCTAAAATTGGCCAAAATACTAGAAATAATCTAAAAATAGGTTGAAATATAAGGAATTAGTAAATGTTATTAACATACGTAATAAATTCGTATAAAAATTGTGTGAATTCTATACTAAAATTTGTCGCCCTCCCCTACCGCCCCCCCCCTGGATCCGCCAGTGTATAGGAGTACAATAAATGTTGTTTCTCTTTATCGAAATTAAACCCTGGAAGCTTAAGAGAATGAATACTCGTTCGTTTCTAACAATAATAATAATCATAATAACTTTGACACATAATTTGATCAATAGGAATACCTTTCCACTTATTGTGTAGTGTAATTGTATCACTGTTAATGTATTCTTCTTGCTGTTTGTAGATTACTGTATTGAAGTAGGCCTATTTCTAAATTTCTTCTGGATACTCGATGCTTGGGTATAGTTGTATCGATGAAATTATTATGTGCGAGTTCACAGTGAACAATCACAAGAACAAGAACGAACAACGACTTGAATGACCAAGTTCACTTCGAGATGTAAATTTAACACTAACTTTATTTACAAGATGGGCCACAGTCTAGTCAAAAGATAAATACGTCTGATCACCCCGAGAGCCTAGCGGTAACTGAAAATCTATTACGTCAATCTTAATCTCTAACCCTACAGTCTGTGTCGTCATAAAATGTGCGTTCAATGTCGGTACCAAAAAAGTGCGCAATTCTAAAAGACTAAACTAACTGTCTAAGAAGTGTGCGCAATATTAAACTACACTACCTAACAGTAGTTCTACCATCGTGGATTGATGGTAATACTCGACACAAGAGTTTCTCGAATATACTGATCACTTGAATTGGGATAAGCCTATTTTTGACTAATATCACAGTACTTTTTAATCTCTCTAATTTGCTGTTTATTAATAAAAATAAAACGCTACCATCATTAACATCGCAGTAGCACTGTCTCATAACAAAAATTAAAATAAAAATAAAAAAAAATAAAAATCTTGGAAACCTAGGTTTGGAGATAAAGCGTTTATGGACATTATCCAAAATAGCATTAAACCCTATTGTTACATCAACCGAGGGTATAATAACACCTAAACTCACTTAACATTTCTAAGAAGATCCTAGTTGCCTGTAAGTGTGCTGCAAACCTACCATATCTGAAAATTCCTTAGCGGAATCTGATAAAGGAAGTGCAATAAGCACTCGGTATATATACATATTATGAGTAGGCCAGTAAGTCAGTAACTAAGTTTGGTGTAGCTAAATATTCTAGTCACAGTTCTTATTATCTTATCTTATATAATACAGACGTTACTCCAAAAAGAAGATGATTCTACGCGTCATGAATTCAGTATGCATATTGACCAATTACTTAAATTCCTGGTCTAGCTCAGACAACATATTTCATACTCTAATAGCACCAGGGAAGAAAGAGCATTTGAACAGATTTGTCCTAGCATAGCGGACTAGGAATATGCTTTATCTTCGTGTCTTTCAGAGTATTTTATTAAATTGTGTTTTTAAATTGAAGATTATGGTTTGCATGTTATTCTAGTGTTGTTCAAGTTCTAAGACAGTATATTTAAACTTTATAACATGTATTTAAATATTTATGTATGCGTTAGCTATTTATTTCAATCTGAAAAAAACAGCATTCTGAAAAAATGTATTAACATTTTTTTCAGGTTGGCCGACATTGTCAGGATAAATACACAATTTTTCACTTATAGCTTAACAGAAACTTGGCATAATCGTCATCACAGCAGAATTTATGGGAATACCTCAAATGATGCATTTAATATTGTAAGTATTATATATTTGACAATAATCTAAATTTAACTACATAAAAGGAGGATCATCACTAAGACGCAAAGTATCGAATTTTTTTTTAAAATCCAAATTTTTAATTTCATTGTTTTTAAGGCTATACAAGTTTTAAACCCAGAAAATTGTTATTTTAAATATTGTATTTTTTTCTTTTTTAAATGTCATTTCTCTAGAGCAAAAATAATGTTCATTTTACAAGAATCTTTACTCTTTTATATATGAGAAAAATCATCTCTTAGACGCAAAATATTGATATTTGAAACAAAAATACAACTTTTTAATTTTTAGCGGCCCCCGAAAGGGGAAAAGTCGCTATTAGTTTTGTGTGCCATGTCTATCCGTCTGTCCGTCCACCCAGTTTAGATCTCAGTAACTGGAAGAGAAAATTAAAATCGGACATCATGATATTGTAATAACTCCAGTGGCGGACCGAAAGTGTTAATGTGTTTGTGGCCTAATGACTGTGAAAAGTAGGTTAAAGATGGTGGCCGTTTTGGTGTGTAGGGGGTTTTAAGATTTTGAGGACTTTAACTTGCACATATAACTACAGGCACAGTGTTATGAATGCAGGCAACAAATATAGTTATGTAAGATATATGTACAGTTTATTTACATAGAGAAAAATAAGTAAAGGTAAAATGCTGTACAAGGTTAGGATGGGGCCTAACTATTTACGTAGAATGAGACTATCATCATAAGATATGAGAACCAAGTGGTCTGAGTGTCATTAGGATGGTAGCTTAGCTTTAAGTAATATGCTGCTCTTACGAGATTGGTGTGGCTGATGCTGACGTTGTCTGTGGGTGGGCTGGCGTGATTGATCCTAGTGCACGGGACAGTCCAACGATACGTAGCTGCAGTGACGATTCTCTAGCTAGCGATTGTTGATCGGACTCTTCTTGTGTGTAGTAAGTAAGGCTGGTATCTTCAGGTCTGGTGTCAGCAGACTGGTAACAGCGTTACGTAGATATAAGGCTTCAAGTAGAGGTAGCCTGTACTGAAAGCTGCAACGAGATGCGTAGATCGGCTTAGCCATAATGACGACACTAGAGAGTAGACGCCTTTTCAGAGCGATAAATAGAAACTATAGACTAGTTTCACAATAGTAAGGGGAGTTAATCCAATAAATATTGCATTCCAATCAGGAAGAGTAATAGTAGACAATAATAATAATAGTGAAGTCTCACAAAGGGAAACAACAAATAGTAATAAAATATTAGATGTATAGAAACCTTAACTTAGTTTCACAAATATCAAAGGGAGCTAACACATGAATATCGTATCTCGTCAGGGGACACTACAATAATAGTAATAATGGAGAGTCTCCTAAGGGGAGTAACAATTAGTCAACAGTGATGTACACCCGCCAAGGTGAGATCATCACGAGTAGCTAGAATAACGAGATGAAAGGAAAAGGGGGGGGGGAGATATGGCTGATGGTCAGCGACAACGTGCTATCGTTTACGTCTGGCCGTGCGGTCTGAACAATAGGGCACGGGTGAATGGAGACAGGGCCCGTTCAAGGGACACAATCTCTTGAAGTTCAAATTTAATAAGGAGGGAGATTATTCATGTATCTCTTCCAAGCATAGTATCAACACGGCGGTCAGCCGAAATAAGATAATAATAGGATAAGATAAATAAGATAATGTATACATGGTTTTACCTAAGTAATAAGTATGGCCAACAGGCCAATAAAATAGAATGTATAAAAAGTTACGGCATTCCTTGTCACGGAATGAGCGTAAATACATACTTGGTAATAAGACATGTTATATGAATATTATGATAGTTCCCGGTCAAGGAATTTATCAATAGTAATATTGAGGGCTCGTGGCAAGCGGTAATTTATCAGCGATAAATTAATAGTACCTAAAGAGCTAAATACAAGTTGCAAGAATTGTTGTAAATTCTAGTCCAGTTAAAGTGGATGACTTTGACTATTTAGTCGTACAAGTCATGATAATAAAATATATTACATAAAGTGACTACTTACATACTCTAAGATAAAAATTACACACATATGTACACAAATATAATGTAGTAATTAAATGTACAAATATATAAATACACTAGATACAAGATAGTTAAGCATAAACCACATACCACCAATCCAAGTAAAGAAATATAATGAATGAAAAGCAATCGTAAAGCTCAAACAGAGATATGTATCTTCCCTCTCAGCTCTCCAGAAATAAATGACATGAAAGTAGGAAAATATATCTCTTCTGCACACGTGGGTGAGGAGGCGGGGCTTCCCAGGTGTCCCGACTCCCCGTCTTTAGGCAAACAGATTATCGCTTGACCTTGATCGTTTCCGGGAGAAAAACACATGGATAGGCACTTGTTAGGAACGGCCGACTTGTGTCCCTTTGTATCTCCCATATGGCCACACGATGGAGACTGTTTGCTTAGGGCAATAGAGATTAGATGCGTGAGTCTATCTAGGTGTGGACAGGATTCTTGGAAGTGATCCGTCTCCCGAAAGGAAGGGGGCGGCAGGATGTCCGGTCGTCAAGATAGTTAGAGGCGTGTTTATTCTTGTCGAGAGACTGGCTAGACATTCGTCAGATTAGGAGAATACACTGTGACATGGATGCCTAAGGAGAGAGGGTGGTGGTAGTAGGAGTGGTACTATAACCTTATGGGTTAAGTTAGGAGAGTAAAGATAAGATGATAAAATAAATTAATTAAATGGCTAGAGGCAAGTGATACCTTAAGTAGGCATCAATTTATTTTTGTCACAATGACACACACCCGTCAGGTCAATCACACAAGTCAACGGGTCAAAGAGATAAACAGAGAGTGTACTGCTAGTGCACGCAAGCTTAATCTGTGCTGTGGTCATGTGACTGAAGGCCTTTACGGTCGAGAGACAATGTGTAGAAAGACAGTTGGGTCCATTACAGCAAAAGAGCGAGTCTTAAAAATGTAACTGTACGAGCTAGATTGACTTGTAGTGTTAGAAAGTTCTGTTGTATAGCAAAGCATTTGAAATTAGGTAGCCAATTGTGTGTCGTATTGGCTGTTTATGAAGTATTTGTAAATAAATCGCCAACTTGTTACAAGAAAGTCTTGTTGTCAAGTTCTTTGTTAGATGTGTTGTGTTGTTGAGCAGTTTTGACAGAAGGCCTGGTAGAGAAGATCAATACAATATATTAAATCATTTAAAGTTCTAATACAATGGCTATTTTTCTTTTCCGAAATTGAACCATCTAATTTTTAAAACTATATATGCAAACATTATTTGTTTTTTGTTTTTTAAATACCAATTTTAAATAAAAAACCTTCAGGGGAAGTAAGTCTTATTACATAGGTCAAAAGCTTCTTTATTTCCTGTATGGACGAACAACGGAAGCAAAATTCGCACTATTTCAAATATTGCGTAACATTTTGTAGGTTTTTTGGCATTTTTTCACACTATTATATCTTAAAGTGTAAAAAATTTGTTTAAGCTCTTTAATAATATATTAAACGTTTTTCCTTTAAGTTAAAAAGAAATAAAATCATCGCACCGAATAATCGTGCTAGCGACTGTGATAGTTTTGTTTTTTCTCGTAAAATAGGGAGTACGTCAACAAATGAATATTTTTTTAAGTATATGTATTTTATAGAAAAATGAACGATCTTTGCAATGGTACTAATAGCTTATTGATTAACGTTGTTTTTATATAAATAATTTTAAAAATCGAAAACCAAATTTAATTTCTTTGCGATAAAGATATGTACTTGTTTAGTTAATGTTACCATTGGAAAGATCGTCTATTTTTCTTCAAGAGCGTGTAAATATGATTTTAAAAAAACAATCACAACGGCCACACCGATCTTGATAAAACTTGGCAGAAATGTTCCTTGGGTACTATCTTAGACCTAAATGTATGCATTGTAGCCCTAAAACAAACTTAAGACCATAAAAAAAATAAAGTTAACCAACTCTAATACAGCTATAGTATTTATGGATCTAGGCTTTGTTTACAATGTTGACATGAGAAAAGATCGAAAGAATTAATTTTAAGAAATACTTTTGCACTTATAGATTTTTACTTTGACACATGAAAATACAAAATATAGTCTAATTCTTTGTATCTGCGAATATAAATATCCTGTTGCATATACCTACTTTCATTAGACATTACCGAAAGGTTACACATTTCTCTATTCTTAGATCTAGAACTAGGTCTAATACTGTAATTGAACTCAAATATGATAAAATTTCTCTTCGCAAAGATAGTTTTAAGCTTTAACACAGAAACTTACTAACTATAGTCCGTTCATTTCATATTTTAATCAAATTAACATTGAAATTTGTTTTCTAAAGCATTTTCACATGATAGCAAGTATTATCCTAATATAAATATCGCATAAATTAAGGTCATATGGCTATTTTTAGCTCCATTCATAATTTTCTTAACGTTAATTCACGCATTGCTTTACTTACAACATTATTATCTTCTTTATTTTTTCTAATGCACATTATCACTGACTACATCAGCAGTAGACAAGTTAAAACCCGCGGGCAGCGGGTAATATCTGTCTAGTTGTTGTGAAAAACTAATGGTTCAAGATATTTAATTAATAATTATAATTGTAATACATGTATAGAAAGTCATCAGATATTGTCTTCATCTGTTGCTAATATCAACAAAATGTGGCATCGACTGGATAAATTGAAATATAGAGTACATACTAGATCCAGATATATATTATATACAGGGGCTCCGCTACCTATTGTGAAATGTCTGCATTGTACGCAGGTGGCCGAATTTAAGGGGCGGACAAATCATTATTTGAAGATTGCTTTTTAATTTCAATAATGTAAAACGAAAATACATAAATATTGTATTTATATTCTAATGATTTTATATTTTTTGAATACTTCGAGGAAAAGGGGGTCGGAAACGATATATATAATTAAAATTAAAATATTTTTTTCAAAAGCGCGCGAGATATTCCTATGGGTTTTACAATAAACGCTGACTCACCCCTGACCTTGAATTTTCGCGGCTTGTTTATTTGTTTGCAATCTAGTAATCAAAACAGAATATGTTTAATGCATATTTAATATTAGAACTACTTAATATTTTAATTATATGTAAAGATTTTTAAATTTCTTTTTAGTGTTTTATTTTTGTTTTAATTGTAAAGTTCTACGTACTGAAATATTACTAATATTGTTTTGCATTTTTATTATCAGTATTGATATTGATGATCAATATTTTTAATGCTGAGTTTCTCAAACTTTGGGTCCTTTTCCGGGGGTGGTGGTGTGTATGTGACTAATACCTCTAATTGGGGAGGGGGTCGCAACCTCGTGGGTGTTATAGAGTATGTGTGTGTGTGTGTCCTAGGCGGTGGGAAGAAGAGGTGAAGAGATTGGTGCGTTGAGGATGATGACATTAGCGTAATGCAAATCTCACTATATCTATGGACTGTATGTCTTTTTTTTTTACTATCATTGGTTTGCAATACACTTACAGAGTTCTCAATAAATAAATATATGTATTCAATATTATGGAAGAGGGGAATATTATCTAAAATATCATGTGCAATTTGTTCTTCTTATTGCTATGCAGGTTTCATATTTTTCACTCATTAAAGTTTAACTTATTTTAGAGTTTTAGTATACAATTAAATATTATTTTAATGCATCACATGTAAAATACTAGATTACATAATATGTTGGAACATCATAAACCAGTTAGACAAACATAATGTTCTTATTCCATACCAACATGGCTTTAGGAAATATAGATCATGTGTAACACAACCAATAGGACTAATTAATTATTTTTCTAAAGGCTTAGATAATAGTGAACAGATGCTATCTTACTATCGGCAAAGTTCACCAACATAGTTTGCTTAAAAATTTAAAATATTTCGGGATTTATGATAGAGAGAACAAACTGTAATTATAAATGGCTCTAAATCAACACCAATAACAGTAAACTCAGGCGTACCTGAAGGAACAGTCTAAGGTCCACTGCTACAGTGGCGTAGCGTAGGGGGGGAGGGAGGGGTGCGATTTTGAAAATCCCCCCGGGCCACCACTTAGGGGAGGCCCCCAAACGGATGTCCCAAATTTGTTTGTAAATTCATAAATTAATATATTTGATTTACAAATACTGAATAGTGTCAAGTACCTGTACGTTTTAAAATATTTTTCCGAAAGAGAACAGTTAAAGTTAGTTTTACATTTTAAAATGCAAATCTTTAATAGATTAAAATGCAAATCTTTAATAGATTTGTTGCCGATTTATTTTACTTTCAAAAGAGATCAAACGTTCTTGCATCGAAAACTAAGAATATTACTCTCTTTTGTTGCCACGAACAGGGGCGTCCTTAGCAGTGCGCGGGACCCTGTGCGTGTGTCATGTTCGGGGCCCCGTAATGATAAACTATATATACCGTACAACATCACGCTAACCTGCTAATCCGTCTCTAACGCTGTAACAATAACAAGACAGTATGTCTGCCTTAACGCTGTGGGCCTTCCTTTTTGTTACAAAACATAAAACATTGCGTAGCCTTTGTTGGCTTACTATTGGCCGCGCTAAGTGCTATATATACTGTATTGTAATTGTTCTGCATAAAGAAAATTCTTCCAACTTTAAAAAAAGTTTAAAAATTACTCCCATGGCCATAGCCTATTGGAAAAAAAAACGAATAGACGGAAGCAACCAATCCATATATTTTTTTTCTTATACAAAACATCGACATCACATCCAATCGGATTGTATTAGGAAAATATGTGGTGATCAAGTTTGTGACAATAAAATCTCCGATCGCGGAACCCCCCTCAAGCGCCACTTGCCACTCCCTAAGGACGCTACTGGCCACGAATAAAACTGTGTGATATACAGCGTATTCTTAATAATTATTATTCTTAATAATGCTACAATTGTTCATTATTCGGGTTGACCAGGGTGGGGCTACAAAACAGCGTGATGCATTGGTTAAACCTATAAGGCAGCCACAAAGAGTGGCCGTCTGTCTGGCTAGAGAATACGTCTGTTAGGCATAGATCCAAAAGAAATATTGAATTGTTCAACTTTTTGTTTCCAAAATAACCCCAGAGATCCTTCCTTTTCAAGTTATTATCACATCTTTCCTACTAAAGTTCTTAAACTGATATCTACTAGGATCAATTCGACCACTTCTGGTTGTCTTGACTGGCACAACAGGTTCTCTAGACGTTGGTCTATAACTGTCTGTTTCGTTTTTTCTAACAGTTTACTGTTCATTGCCTTCATCGGTATCATAGTACCCAAAGATATCGTGATTGAAACCCTTGTTCAACAAGCGTTGATTTCTTCTGTATGTTTTCCCATCGTTTGTTTATGATGTAAGATCTGAGTGAGGAATGTTTTTTTTTAATGACAACTACTTTCTGTCATGTTTGTTCTAGACGAACTCTCACTTTCTCTCTGACAGAGTAATCTTTAGGTAGTCTTGCTTTTTGTATCGTATTCCACTATGCATTTCATCTGTCGTTCGTTGAGTAATGTCGCATTTATAGTTACCGATGGTTTCAATAGTTTTGGATCAGTTGGATTTTTGTCCCTGAATCTTCTACTCATCAGCAGCTGTGATGCTTATCGGAGTATTTCTAAACTCTAGCATGCTTTTAGCTAAATGACGAGATACTGACTAAACTGATCACCCAATCCAACGAAAAAAGCAAAAGAAGGTAGTGAATACTATGGATTCCCTGTAATCAAAACAACCAGAAGAAAGAAAAGAATTTATAGGAAGTTGAGTTCTAATGTAGGACTGTCAATTGAACTGCAATTCAAACGTGTTGCGACATGCTGGACAGATTTCAAATGGTGATGAAGGACAGATTACAAAGGCTGGAAAAAATGGATACCTTTGGGTTTCTTCTTGAACCAAGACACCTGTTGGATGATGACACGCTTATGACAAACTGTGTTACTTTTTCCTGTTTGTATGATGAAATAAATGGCAAATCGCTTGTTCAAAGATGTCAATGATGCATGAGCAGTTTTGATCAACAAACCAGTAATACGATCCACAATAGACATAGTGCGGAAACGGGCTTCATATGGTAATAACGTGTGCTCAAACCTTGCAACCTCCTCCGAATACCGCTAACTCAGGCCCCCTCCCTTGCGTCATTCTCAAAGCTGAAGTTCATCAAAAACTATTTCAGGATCACAATGATCCAAGGAAGGCTTATCATGGCTTTAATGTCAGTGAAGTCACAAATACTAGAAAGTATCGATGTAGATGATGCTTTAGATGTCTTTGCTGCACAGAATGCACGACGTGAAGAGATATGAATTGAGATTTGTCACGTGTGTACTATTTAGCTAAATATCAGGTGGCCGAGCCTTGCTCGGTTAAATAATTTCTTAACCCTTAAAATGCGTGTGGTAGTTTAGCCTCTTAACACCAGAATTGTAATTTCATTTGGTATGCACTCATTGTGAAACAGCTCAGCACTTTAAGGGTTAAGGAAGGTTATATACCCGAAGTCGTTTTGGGAATATTTTTTGTAATTACGAAAATTAACGATTTGATAAAGACCACTAATCTGAAAAGTTGCTTTAGTGTTATTTTAGTTCTAAAGATAATTGTACATGGCGATTAAATATGAAATCCCTTACGTGTAGACAAATCACAGCTCACGTCCGTTTTATAGTTTTACAATCCATTTTTTTTTTGCGTAAAACTATTGTAGGCCTACTATTATTGGCTTGGAAGAAAGACTTTGCTCTGTAACTTCTCAGATAGTTACTTTCAGACATTTAATTATGAAATTAGTGTATTCATTATGGCTCTAGTACGAAGATTAAGTGACTCAAATCTCTACGTTATAGGGTAAAACAGGCACTTTTAAAAATAGACAAAATTGTAATGCAAAGACGACTTTATTTTCTAACACAAAATCTTACTTTTTACTTATTATCCGTATCCCTACCCTGACTGGACTGCGTGCAATCCACTTCACATAGGGCCCCGCAAATGTTAGGGTCGACCCTGGATATCATGTCATTGTGTGCAAATAAGGCGTAGAGTATAACAAAGTAAAAGTTACTCAGGGGTTTACGCAATTTAAGTGTAAAGAATGGACCTCATTCACGAATCGCCACTTAATAATATTTATAAAACAATGAAAAAAAAGTATTGTGTGACAGCCTTTATGGTTTACATAATTTGTATATAGAGAATCACATGGCTAAATGTTGTTGGTTAACGATTGGTGAATCAGGCCCATTTACGAAACCTTTAAAACACAATAACTGATCATACATCAAATTTAATTTCATTATTTTTCTTCCATAGTTTCATTATAGATCAATCCACAATAAGATTGTGCGCATATGTTTAATTAGGTCGATTGATTAGTTTTTCTTGTTTGCGAAGTGTAGTGCTGTGAGCCTAGTGACGTAAGCGGTGTCAAGTTTTTTTCCCTTTTGATGTCGTGGGAAAAAAATTCATTCATATCTCTAAGCGCGTTCTTGTTTGCAAAGAAATATTTTAGTGTAGTACGGTAAGCGTGGTGACATAAGCAGAGTTTTTCCCGTTTACGTCATGAAAAACTTTTATAAATTTATTCAAACCAAAATTAATTTTACAACGAGACATTTTATATATCGAAATAACGGTCGAACTCGAGTTTTCCCGATGTGGCCAATGAGCTGAAATTTTTTTTCTCACTAACATGCAGATACGTTGAAATTTTAAAGAAAATCTTTAGAGCCGTTTTCGAAATAGAAGATACATATATACAAGAATTGCTCGCTTAAGAGTATAGGATAAACAACGGTAATAATTATTAAAAGAGTCTTAATGATAATATATTTGTTACGTTTACTGATATACTGAACTAATTTAATCTTGGGCTTATATATTTTTGCGTACATTATGTCATGTCATATGTGGAAAGCCAAAATGCAAGGGGCCCCGGGGGGATCAACTAGATTCTAGATATAGGTATGGTCCTTTGTAAAGATAATTAATTACCAGAGAAAGGAACAATTAAAAGTGGAAAAAGTGACACTAATTTGGCAGTCTTGAAATGGTTTAAAAAGAAATGAATTTATAATATTGAAAACAATGAAGATAATATTATTTTTAAATACAATAAACTAGAGGTGTTCGTTAGTGTACAGAAAAGTTCGTTAGTGTGCAGAGCGGAGAATGGTGTCGTTAGATGTTAGCGCTGGGCCTCAATGACCTGACCCTCTTCAACATCATATTTTATTGTAACTATGCGTAGCGTAACAAAACGATTTAGCTATTTGTTTTGGACACGGATGATGAGTTTTAAGATGTTTGTATTTTTTCCTAGGACTAACCATTACGAAGCTACAAAAATTCAAACATAAAAATTACGACGACAGAGCTTAATTGTTCGGAAAAGGAACATTACCATACATTTAGACCAGGGGTGGGCAACCTTTTTAAACCGAGGTCCGTATTAACAAAATTGGGTACTGGTCGGGCCGCATAATATATATTTATCAAATTACCTTCGATAAGCATCGACCTGTTCTAACACTTTTAAATTTGCAAACAAAAAGAAAAGCTTGTTCAAAGATGAATGTGGTTCCATAAATTGTGAAAGTTTAAGTTTCTTAAAATGTGGATATACAGCTTCTGGCAACCATGAAACTCCCGCGAAAGAACTGACTGGAACTTCTCTTTCAGGTCATAATTTGCTTGGGTTATGTCATTTGGAGGTTAATCAGCTTCAGCATTAAATGGTGAGCTGGGGCTATTGAATTTAAATTTCTTGACGTCTTAAAGTTTGCTTTCAAACTCTCCACTATCAAGGAATCTAAATAAGTCTTGTACTTTTCAGACATTTCACTAGAAATAATTTCACCTTTCAAATAAGCTAAAATGATAAAACCTTAATTTTTCTTGCTGGCTATAAGAAATGAAATAGCTTTCTTTGAAAAGATTTAAGAGGCACATACATTTCATGTGCAAACTACAAATTGCAATGCTTTCGTTGATTAACATGAAGTCTGTCTTCAACTCTTCATTAGAAATAGTAGGGAGGGGTCACAGTCAATGTTCATCAAGGAACCTACCATTTTTTTCTTTTATAATCCATATTGATCTAATGATTGCCCAATGAATACTACTGTTACCTAACATCAGAATATTTTAGACCCAAATCTTCACATATTTTTCGAAACTGACAGTTGGTGGCCGATTTTGATAATGGGAAGCCATAGGAGGAGTGAATTTGGTTGCCCCGAATAAAGTAGAAAAATACTCATTAATGGAAAAAAAACTACATTTATGCGATTTATTAAAGAAGGAATAGAGAAATTTGTACTCCAACTACACCAGGTCTTTAATAATGCAGTCATCATCGGGACAGCAGTGATCTTCATTGCTCTTTGTCTCAGTGAAAAAACTTTGGTTTAACTGTCGACGGGTCGTTTTACTGAAACAGTGATACAATACCACAACAAATCATTGAATTGTGGTTAAAATTACACTTACATTCTTGAGTGGAGCGAGTGAAGGAGTAGAGTTATACTCCTTGGCGTTCGCTAGAAAAGAAGATAATTTTGCAAATCATAATAAAAATGGGTGGACTGGTGGCTTAGTAGTTAAACGCTGGGCTTCAAAATCTGGGATCCAGGATTCAAATATCAGTAGAGACTGGAATTTTCTTTTTTTATTTTGGGATTCCACCCAAGCTTAAGGGTACTTGAATAAGGTTGGTTATATGAGACCCTCATGATTAACCGTTTGTCAAAGAAACATAACGTTCACATCATCTGCCCTGTAGATTGATTTTGAACTAGGAGCCTGAAAAAAAGAGTAAAACTTAACAATATTGTAAATTATATCTGTCACTTGTATTTTTCGCTTTTTTAGCGGTTAAAATCTGTGTATCTTCTTAAGTAGAATTAGTAAACAAAAATTGTTACATTTTTTGTTTTTGTGTTTATAAAATTATCATCAGAACCGTTCGCGCGAAAACGTGTTATTTTTATTGGATTGACCCATGTGTTATTTATATATTGCTTTCAATGATACCTTATTTTTAGTGAATAATTAAAAACCAAAACGTTTGTACCCTGTGTCACAAATTATATGTCATCAATTGCATGCGTATCTGTCTTCAGGATCACATTGTGTCTTACTTCCTAGCAAGGGGAGCTTTAAAAAGCAAAATATCCATATCGATCGGTTTCTTTGGATTTTTATTTAGAAAGATGCCAGGAGTAAGCGATTTTCGTAAAGGTTGGAGTGGATATTATCTCGTTCAGAGTTTTGCTGAGGTGAGTAATTATCTCATTGAACGTTTTGCTGAGGTGAGTAATTATCTCATTGAAAGTTCTGCTGAGGTGAGTAATTATCTCATTAAACGTTCTGCTGAGGTGAGTAATTATCTCATT
>JADKLZ010000166.1:26810350-26823464 GCA_021533235.1 Biomphalaria straminea
GAGGATGTTGCAAGGTTTGAGCCTATTGGTGATTGTATTACTAGTTTGTTGATGAAAAGTGCTCGTGCATCAGTGACATCATTGAACAAGCGATTCGCCATTTATTTCATCATACAAACAGTAAAAAATAACACAGTTTGTCATAAGAGTTTCATCATCCAACATTGTCTTGGTCCAAGAAGAAACCCAAAGGTATCCATTTTCTTTCCAGCCTTTGTAATCTCTCCTTCATCCCCTTATGAAATATGTTCAGCACTTCTGTCGCAACACGTTTGAATTGCACTTCTATTGACAGTCATACTGAGTCCTACATTAGAACTGAACTTCCCATCAAGTCTTTTCTTTCTTCTGGTTGTTGTGATTACAGGGAATCCATAGTATTCACTACCTTCTTTTGCTTTTTCGTTGGATTGGGTGATCAGTTTCGTCCGTTTCTCGCCATTTTGCAGAAAGCATGAATGAGTTTCAATTTATGTATTGTTTATGTTTTGTGCGAAAGCACAAATATACAAGACACACTATGGTGTGAAAGATCCATATCTTGCTATCCTCGAGTATAGAAATACTCCGATAAGCATCACAACTGCTGATGAGTAGAAGACTCTTGGACATCATTCCAACTGATCTCAAACTATTGAAACCATCGGTAACTTAAATGCAGAGACATTACTCAACGAACGACAGATGAAAAGCAAAGTGAAATACGATGCAAAGGCAAGACTACCTAAAGGTTATTTTGTCGGAGAGAAAGTGAGAGTTCGTCTAGGACAAACATAGCAGAAAGCAGTGTCATAAAAAACAATGATCAAGATCTTCAATCATAAACAAACGATGGAAAAACATAAAGAAGAAATCAAAGCTTTTTGAACAAGAGCTTTAATGAAGATGGGTACTATGATACCGATGAAGACAACGAGCAGTAAACTGTTAGAACAAACGAAATAGACAGTTATAGATCAATGTCTAGAGAACTTGGTGTGCCATGCAAGACTACCAGAAGTTGTCGAATTGTTAAAGTTGCTAGTAGATATCAGTCTTAAGAACATTAAAATTAAGTATGTGATAATAACTTCAAAAGGAAGGATCTCTGCGGTTAATTATGAAAAAAAAAGTTGAACAATTCGTGTACAGTTACAAAAAAGGGTGAAAATTTTTGGATCTATCTCAGCAGAATGAAAAGCTGACAGGTTTAGAGAGTTATTATCACAGTTCAGAAATGTTGCTTTTGGATTTATGCCTAACAGACGTATGGCAGCAGACGTATGTGCAGGCAAGACAGACGGCCACTGATTGTGAAATTTCCTCTGACGAAAAGACGTACATTTTTTTGTTTTTATTCATTTTCCCACCTTTGCAATTCACTCTTTTATCACTCTATAAGAACTTTTTTTTTTTTAGAAAAGCCTTTTTCCCTTTGATTGCGGAAAGATGAATTTGGGGGTAGTAACTCGAGTGTGACGTTAATTCTGAAATTAAAGAAGCAAACCCGAATAATGGACAATTCTAGCATTGTTAAGAATAACTATTGGATCTGTTTATTCTGTTAATCTGTTTGTGATAAGTAGGTCAAAGATGGTGGCCGTTTAGGTGTCTAGGGGGTTTAGATAATTTGAGGACCTTGACTTGCACATAAACTAACAGGCACAGCGTTATAAATGCAGGCAACAAATACTTTTTATGTAAAATATATGTACAGTTTAATAATAAGAATGAAAATCAGTAAAAGGTAAAAAGCTGTACAGTGTTAGGGCGGGGCCTAATTATTTACATAAATAAGACTATCATCATAAGATATGAGAGCCAAGTAGTCTGAGTGTCATTAGGCTGGTTGCTTAGCTTTAAGTCCTATGCTGCTCTGACGAGACTGGTATGTCTTATGCTGAGTTGTCTGTGGGTGGGCTGGCGTGATCGATCCTAGCGCACGGGACAGTCCAACTATATGTAGCCGCAGGGACGGGTCTCTAGCTGCGATTGTTGATCGGACTCTTGCGTGTAGTAAGTAAGGCTGGTATCTTCAGGTCTGGTGTCAGCAGACTGGTAACAGCGTTACGAAGATGGGGCTTCCAAGTAGGAGTAACCTGTAATAAAAGCTGCAACGAGATGCGTAGATCGACTTAGCCATAATGATGACACTGGGATGTAGATGCCTTTTCGTGAAGGACATCTTCAGAATGATTAAATAGAAACCATAATCTAGTTTCACAATAGTAGGGGGAGTTAATCAATTAAATATTACATCTCATCAGGGGATACAATAATATAAATAATAAAATAGTGAAGTCTCACAAAGGGAAACAACCAATAGTAAAGTAATATTTGATGTGAAGAAACTATAACTTAGTTTCACAAATATAAAAGGGGAATTAATACATAGTATTGTATTCCGTCAGGGGAGACTACGAGTAGCGTTAAATTGTAAGACGCTCCTTGTCACGGTGAGATCATTACGAGTAGCTAAGATATCGAGATGAAAGGAAAAAAAGGGGGGGGGAGATGGCTGACGGTCAGTGACCAGGTGGCCATTGTTTACATCTGGCCGTGTGGCCCGAACAATAGAGCACGTTTGAATGGAGACAGCGCCCGGTCAAGGGACACGATCTCTTGAAGTCAAAATTCAATACAAGGGGAAATAATTCGAGTCTATCCTGAGCGCAGGGTCAGTGCGCCATTTAAAATCAAGGCGATCAACCGAGATAAGATATTAATTGGATAAGATAAATAGGATAATGTATACATGGTTTTACCTAAGTAATAAGTCTGGCCAACAGGCTGATAAATAGAATATAGTACATAAATAATTACGGCATTCCTTGTCACGGAATGAGCGTGAATATATATACTTGGTAATATGACATGTTACATAAATATTATGATAGTTCCCGGTCAGGGAATTTATCAATAATGGAAATAGGGCTCGTGTTGAGCGATGATTTATAAACGATAAATAATGATAGCTAAAGAGCTAAATATACGTGGCAAGAATTGCAAATAATTCTAGTCCAGATAAAGTGGATGACTTTGACTATTTAGTCGTACAAGTCATGATAATAAAATATAATACATAAAGTGACTACTTACATAATCCAAGATAAGAATTACATAAATATGTACACAAATATAACGCACTAAATAAATGCACAAATATATAAATACACATTGTAAGTAAGAGGTTACTAAAACACTTTTATAAAAGCTTACCACCAATCCAATAGTTAAGGAAAAGATATGAAATGAATATAGTAAGCGAAAGCTCGTAAAGCTCAGAACATAGAAGTATACCTTTTCTCTCTACTCCTCAGAATGAGAATGACAAGAAAATAGGAAATTATATTTCTACTTCACACGTGGGTGAGGAGGTGGGGCTAAAGGGGAAAGACATACTTTCAAATGTGACAGACTGCCTGATTTACCTAGACAAAGGATTTCCGCTCGACCTCGTGTATCGATAAGATAAGCAAATACGGGCCGCCTCGTGTCTAGACTGCCCGTCCACAGGCAAATATGGTCAACTCGCGATTTTACAAGATGGTCCGATGACCACGATATTATCTAGGTGTCGATTTGAAGAGGGTCCATTTGAATTGACCCGTCCCCCGAAAGGGGGGTGCGGCAGGATGTTAGGCCAAGATATTTAGAAGCGTGTTTATTCTTGTCGATAAAGAATGTGCTAGACGCGTGCCTGATTAAGAAATTACATCGTGACACGGATGCCTAGAGAAAAAGGGGGTGGTGGTATTAGCTTTAGATAGCCATAAGGGCTTAAGCGGGGATAATAAAAAAAAGATCAAAAAAATAAATTAGTTAAATGCCTAGACCGAGTGATACCTTAAGTGGGCGAAATTTATTTTTGTCACACTGTTCTGTAAATTCTGCTTCCAGGTTAATTAGCGTAACCTTAAAATACTCGCCATTTAAATATATTATTAGTAAAGGTAACAAGATACATGGAATTTCCTGTTTATTTTGTATTCGAAAATCGACGTCTAATCGGATTTTATTAGGAAAATGTGTAGTGATCAAGTTTGTTACAATAATATCTCCGATCGTGGGCCCCCCCAGGCGCTCTACTTGCCACCCCCTAAGGCCGCTACTGCTGTATATCATACAGTTTTAATCGTGGCAACAAAGAGAGTAATACTCTTGGTTTTTGCTGCAAGAACATGTTTGATCTCTTTAGTCGGCAACAAATGTATTAAAGATTTGTATTTTAAAATGTAAAACTAACTTTAAAAAACAACAACTTTGATCTCTGTGGGAAATTTTTTTTTTAATGTCAACAAAGTCAACGTACTGATAGACCTAGATCTAGATTTAGTCTTTGATATATAAAAAAAAATACACCCGTTGACACTATTTGTCAATCAAATATATTTATTTATGTATTTACAAACACCCATTTGGGGGCCTCCCTAGGCGGGGGCTCGGGGGGATTTTCAAAACCTCCCCCCTCCCCACCTACGCTACGCCACTGCCCATCATAGTGTAAATGTGAAATGGTGCAAATACGTGTTTAAAGGGTTAGATATTAGAGACTCAAAGATGAGACTCCGTCCGATGAATATATCAAAGAATGTTTATCCAGATAAGTAAGGGGATTTCACTCCTGTCGAAATAGGCTAGACATGTGACATTGATGCCTGGAGAGAAAGGGGTGGTGGTAGGAGTTTTGGCGTCAGACAGGCCAAGTTAGAAGAGTATGGATAAGATGATAAAATAAATTAATTAAATGCTTAGATGAGTGATACCTTAAGTGGGCGAAATTTATTTTTGTCACAAATACTTAGAAGTAAATAGGCCTTGGGTTTAAATCTATAATATTAGAAGTGTAGTAAGTTAGTTATGAATCGAGTGTCATTTTTTGGGGGGTTAGAATGGGCATGGAGCAAGATAGACCTTGTTTGTTTACTATTTGATTGCGGCTTTGAGTGTTTTGTGCATGCATAAAATTATGAGTGAGGAGTTGTATTAATGAAAGGTGATGCAATTCTATTTAGCATATCATTAATATAAATACGATTACTTATAGATATATGTTAACATAAGTTATTTGAATTGCTCTTAATAACAGTTATTATTGTGATGAATATAATTGTTATTCAACGAAAGAATTGTATTAGTATTGCTATAACCCTATAGGCGGCGTTAAAGGGTTAACTGTGTGATCAGCAGACATATGTGACACAGGTCAGCTATAAAGTTTAGCGTGCTACATCGAAAGGCAAGGCATGAACTTTGCACGTGACCACTGTTATGGTCATCTGATGAATAAGCCTGTGTGTACGAGAGACCAGAGACAGTGTGTAAAGCAGAGCAGTTCATAACAGGACACGGAGGAGACCAGGTCTGTAAGTCTGGCTATGAAGTCGGTCCTGGTCGAGTCCTCGAGTGAAATGTACAAGTACAGATAGAGACAGTAGAGTTTAGTTCTGTGATGTACAGTGTAGCATTTGTAGTTGTTGATGTGTTGCAATTTTCTAGTATTGGCTGATATCTTTCCATTATTAAATACCAGATTATTCTTAGAGCTCTTATTCAGGTTCTTTGATGTGTTGCGTTGTGTGTTTAGCAGTGTTTATGGAAGCCTGAAATAGGAATCAGAGAGTCGTAACAGTATTAGCATGACATTGTGTATGATTTGTTTATTACTTATGGTTCTCTATATTACAGAGAATATATTTTTTTTAAACCTGGAATAGTCTGATAATTTATTCAGTGTTATTAAATGTAAGATATGTATTGGTATTAACATGAAATTATGTATGATTTTGTTTGTTTTTTACATTATGGTTCTCTATGTTACAGAGAATTTAGAGTTTTTAAAAATCTTGGAATAGTCTGATAATTTATTCAGTGAAATTTATTTTGGACGTTCGATGTATATCGAACTTTTTGACCAAAGGGGGCGTTACGTTCGCATCTTAGTGTAAATGTGGAATGGTGCGAATGCGTGTTGAAAGGGTTAGATAGGAAGGAATCCAAGATGGAAGAATGTAAAATATCAGCTCGTAACAATTAGATTGTGTTTTTAGGGGCCCCCGAAAGAGGAAAAATACGGTTTTGTTTTGTGTGGAATGTCTGTCCGTCCACCCCGTTTAGATACCGTAAAGTAGCAAACAGTGAAAATCCAACGTCATAATAATTTAGAGTTTTTTTTTTTTGGTAGTACTTTCAGTAATTGTTTTACTTTTGTCTCTAGAAAAATTAGAATATTCATTTGTGTTCTATATCCTACGTATCTATTTTGTGTCTGCTCTAGTTTCCTTATGCTTCCTTTTGTTGGAAGGTCCCAAACGGAGGACGCAAATTTTCCAAGACAAAGTTAAATAGCAATATATTCAGCTATTGTTTCGATAGGGTCTACCCAGAATTCCAATGGGGCTTTCGCCACGAATTTTTGCAAGCTGCAGTAAAAGTGCACAGAAGAAAGGATGCTTAAGTGCATTGCTGTCCTTGATTCGATAAAGTCCTACTATCCAGTCATCAGTATGGCCTCTTTAAAATATAACTGTAAATAGGCTGTCAATAAAATCTGCTCAATGGAATTGTGTTTTTTCCCAACAAAATATAATGGGAATCAATCTTCTTTCCTGATTCAATGACAAACTTTTGAATTTAGCCAGAATGAGGACAAACACGACAATCCGAACCCCACTTATAGGAAATATTTTTTTTTGCAGAAGAAGTAGCATTATTGGCAAACACTCTCGTTGAGCTGTAATCCATTATGTCCCGATTCTTTCAGGTCTATAAATAATATGGGATAACTATAAGAAAGAAAAAAATAAACACGATATTGGATCAATTAAAATAAAACGCATTTAAAAACTTTAATGATGATAGCAAACTAGAAGCTGTACACGATTTCTACTATACTCCACAATTCAAAACAAAATGTCCCTAGAAAAAAAAAGTAAAGTGAAGTTCCCCTATCAGACCTTGTGGGCTATAGGGCAGATAATCTAAAAGTCATTTGTTTCTGTGGTCAAGGTTTACAAGAGTGGCATGTGGTTAGCACAACGACCAACCGCCTTTACTTTTCTCAAAATAATGTCAGGTACCCATTTACAGCTGTGTGAACTCGGACGCGCCCAAAGATCTAAAATTAAAAATCCCAGTCTTCACCAGGATTCAAACCCAGGACCCCCAAGTTCGGAAGCCAAGCGTTTTAACGCTTAGCCTCGCGCACATCCTCCGTCCTTACAAGCTGACATATATAAAACTTAAAGAATGCTGTTAATATTTTAATCTGACTACTGGTAAGACGAAGTCCTAGATTTTATAGTTAGAGAGATAATGACCAATAAAGCTGTAGACCACAATGTCAAACACTGTGTTTGCGGGTCGCATGCAGCCTGCGACCACTTTGCATGCGTCCGCTTGACTACCTTAAGAATTATCAAAATAATGTTAAATTATTAAATGTTAAACAAACAACATTAATTTTCAGTTAAAATAGTTACTGAAAAGAAAAACTAAAACGTAACAATCAATTTGTTGAACTTATAAAGTATTCTAAAATGATAAGATTTTTTGGGAAAAAAATATTTTTTCGAAAAGTTATTAAGGCTATTCTTGTTCTTAAAATGTCAGGTAGAGTTGCGCTAATATCTCTTGGAAGGATTAGGGTTATTAATTATTAATAATCACATTATGAATAAGCAATATGTTAGACTTACACAAAAAGTATCAGTGGTTAAAATTGTCATTTTATTTATTTTTAGCAATTACTAGGCCCACTTTAAATTCAATTTATTCAGTACTTTCTGCGGTCACGAGACAATTTACACTAGATTACTGACAATTTAATTTCCCAAATAATATATTTAAATACTGATGAAAGATAAGTAACTACAGCAGCAACTGCTACTAAAAGAAAAATGTGAGGACGAAAATAGATTGTTTCTAGAAATATAGGAGTTAAATTAATTATGCACATCAGTATCAAAATAAGAGTCACTGATTAATATGCTATTCCTGTATTCGTGTGCCCAAAATATTAAAATATCAAACAACATTACGTTTATCACAAATGTATGATGCTTACACCGGAAAAATGAGAGATGACAAACTACCTGAATTTAAAAATATTTTTAACAGGCAACAAATAGCAGTTGCTAAACAGAAATACAAGAGTAAGTCTGTAGCCAAAGCCAGCTGCAAGTTGTCAAGCTTAATTAAACGCTATTGCAAATCATTTAGTGAATGTGAATTTATTAAGGAGTGTGTCGTTAAAGCTACGGAAGTCCAGAAATAGGTAACATTCAAAGAAATAACGTTAATTAGGAACAGCAGATAGAATAAATGACATGTCAGTCAGCTTGCATGAACAGATAAAGAACAAAATAGTTTATTTTGATTTATTTTTACTGACTTTCGATACGTTAATTGATGTAACGGGTGTAGGACAGTTGGCTACATTCATAAGGACCTTTGACAGGAATTTTGAGATATGTGAGGTACCAATTCTCAAACTACTTGTCGAAAATATGTGCAAATCGAACAGCTTTTAAAACACATAACCAAAACAGCTTCATAATCTTTCTGTGTAATCCAGCTTGCTCCCAAGGTAGAGAACGCTACACTAATGCTAAAAGAGAGGTCCAGTGGAATCTGAGACTCGTGAAGGAGTCAAGGTCTAGCAAAAAGGCGAAAGGAAAGCTTTATACGGCAGGCATGTCAAACACAGTGTTTGCAAGCCGCATGCGGACAGGGTAGATGGTTGGGGGAACCCGAAAGATACCAACTCAGTGGTGAA
The DNA here is from genome assembly GCA_021533235.1 of Biomphalaria straminea. Taxonomy (NCBI): domain Eukaryota; kingdom Metazoa; phylum Mollusca; class Gastropoda; family Planorbidae; genus Biomphalaria; species Biomphalaria straminea. Next base: position 26,819,106 of record JADKLZ010000166.1, read on the forward strand.
AGGGAGTTTTCGTTCGCTTTTGCCGGCCTTGGTGTTCTAAGTACGAAGTATAACACAACCTGGCTCTTCATAAAGGAACTTGAGCTCTGTTCTATACATAACACCACAACAAGCGAGGATGTTATTGATAAATAACAGTAGTTGATTTTGCAGTACAACTTATTTTACTAAAGGTAGCTAGATTAGCAACAGATGGCGAAAGGTGCGCACCAACCATGATTGGGGTTAGAAATGTTATTGGTAGAAAGCTGCTTGAAAAAAAAAGTGAAGTTGATGCTAATTTTAAATTTGCTCACTTTCAGTCCATCATTCGCTAATAAGATTTAAGTGCAAAGTAATAACAATTCCAACATGTATTAAGACTAGTTCTGGTCGCTCTAAATTTGATTCGTAACCACGGCTTAAATCATCTCAATTTTCAAAGTTTCTAGTGACATTGTACACGAATTTCATTGTCTTTCCACTATGAAAGCTACAAAACACCTCACTTTTTAAGATTACCTGATCGAAATTTGTCATCAGTAATAAGAGTGTCATTGACAAACTTCATGCTGACATTAATAAACTTTTATTCAAGAAAAGATGTCAAGCATAAGGACAAACAAAAAAATGCCAAACCAAAGTTGTTTTTTTTATAAATACGGTAGCACTATAAATTTAGTTAACTAAAGGACAGGTATTCCATTAATTCTTGCGTAATCTATTGTATTGTTTTTAATTTTCATATAATTAGTAGGATATGTTTTCTAACTAATGTTTGGCTGCGGCCCTTCAGGTCTTGGCTAGTTTTTGTGCGACCCATACACCTGAAAGAGTTTGACTTGCTTGCTGTTGACCATGAAAAATACGTGTGCCTGCAATGGAAAGAAAGGGAGATAAACGATACATGGTTCGTTCTTCTACCACCAAAGCAAACGCAACTTAACTTCTGATATATGTGGATGGAAATGTCTATTTAGAATTGGCCCCATATTTGTCGCAGTTTTTAAATTGACTTCATGGTCAAGTTTATCACATTTAAATAATGCCGCGTTCAACACTTTTTGATGACGTCATTGCATCTTATTTATACTAGGTGACTTCCCTTTGTACGCTTGTCATCTTTTCTGGTGACGTAGTGCTCAAGCGCTAAGATTGACGTCTGCTTGTCTCTCTCTTCTCCATCTTGCGATCTAGAGACAAGACATGATTCTGGGAGCTCTTCAATTATTCTTTGAACATAATACTGGATAGCCTTATTGTTGTTCCTTGATTGATTCTTGAATTGGATTATCTTGACCCCTTGTGACAAGTAGGTCAAAGATGGTGGCCGTTTAGGTGTCTAGGGGAATTAGATATTTTGAGGACCTTAACTTGCACATAAGGACTACAGGCACAATGTTATGAATGCAGGCAACAAATACTTTTTATGTAAAACATATGTACAGTTTAATAATAAGAATGAAAATAAGTAAAAGGTAAAAAGCTGTACAGTGTTAGGGCGGGGCCTAATTATTTACATAAATGGGACTATCATCACAAGATGTGAGTAACAAGTGGTCTGAATGTCATTGGGCTATGTTGCTTAGCTTTGAGTCCTATGCTGCTCTGGCGAGACCGGCGTGACTGATGCTGAATTGTCTGTGGGTGGGCTGGCTTGATCGGTCCTAGCGCACGGGACAATCCAACTAGACGTAGCTGCAGGGGCGGGTCTTCTGGCATTCGGTTGTTGGTCGGACTCTTCTGAATAGTGAGTAAGGCTGGTATCTCCAGATCTGGTGTCAGCAGACTGGTATCCGCGTTACGAGGTTAGGGCTTCCAAGTAGGAGTAGCCTGTAATAAAAGCTGCAACGAGATTCGTAGATCGACTTAGCCACAATGATGACACTGGGAGGTAGACGCCTTTTCATGAAGGACATCTTCAGAATGATTAAAAAGAAACCATAATCTAGTTTCATAGTAATAAGGGGAGTTAATCCAATAAATATTACATCTCATCAGGGGAGACAATAATGACAACAATAGTGAAGTCCCACAAGGGCGATAACACATAGTAAAGTAACAATGATGTAAAGAAACTATAACTTAGTTTCACAGTTATCCAAGGGAGCTAATACATGGTATTAATTGAAATAGTAGAAATTGTATTTCGTCAAGGGAGACTACAAGTAGCGTTAAATGGTAAGACGCACCTTGTCACGGTGATGTCATTACGAGCCGCTTGGATAGAGAGATGAAAGGGGAAGGGGGGGGAGGAATGGCTGACGGTCAGTGACCAAGTCGCTATTGTTTACATTTGGCCGTTGTTTAGGGGTTTGGGTGTTGGGTCTTACGTCTTAGGTGTTGGATCTTAGGTGTTGGATCTTGGGTGTTGGATCTTGGGTCTTACGTCTTAGGTGTTGGATCTTACGTCTTGGGTTCTTGTTTTAGACCTTGGCTTTTAGATTTCGTCTAAGCCTAAGGTTCTTTGCATAGTGTTCTGTTGCAAGTCTGAGGGTATATATTCCCGAACAATAGAGCACGCTTGAATGGAGACAGGGCTCGTTCAAGGAACGTCATCTCTAGAAGTTGAAATTAAATACAAGGGGAAATAATTCAAGTCTATCCTGGGCGCAGGGTCAGTGCGCTATTTAAAATCATGGCGATCAGCCGAGATAAGATAATGATAGGATAAGACAAATAAGATAATGTTTACATGGATTTACCTAAGTAATAAGCCTGGCCAATAGGCCGATAAAATAGAATATAGTACATAAATAATTACGGCATTCCTTGTCACGGAATGAGCGTGAATATATGCTTGGTAATAAGACATGTTACATAAATATTATGATAGTTCCCGGTCAAGGAATTTATCTATAATAATAATAGAGGGCTCGTGTTGAGCGATGATTTTCAACGATAAATAAAGATAGCTAAAGAGCTAAATGCAAGTGGCAAGAATTGTTATAAATTCTAGTCCAGATAAAGTGGATGACTTTGACTATTTAGTCGTACAAGTCATGATAATAAAATATAATACATAAAGTGACTACTTACATAATCCAAGATAAGAATTACACAAATATGTACACAAATATAATGCGCTAAATAAATTCACAAATATATAAATACACATAGTAAGAGGCCATTAAACACAAACCATATAAAAACTTACCACCAGTCCAATATTATGAAAGATATGAAATGAATATAGTAAGCGAAAGCTCGTAAAGCTCAAAACAGAGAAGTATATCCTTTCAGCTCCTCAGAATGAAATGAGAATAAGACCATTCGCCATGTGTAGTTGAAGAGGCTATGGTGGACAGGATATGGGATGGGCTAGCTATTACGCATATCCTGTCGCGTGGTCAAGGAGGCGGGGCTAACGGGGAAAATAATATTTTCAAATGTGACAGACTGCCTGATTTGCCTAGACAAAGAATTTCCGCTTGACCTCGTGCATCGATAAGATAAGCAAATACGGGCCGCCTCATGTCTAAACTGCCCGTCCACAGGCAAATATGGTCAACTCGCGATTTTCCAAGATGGTCCGATGACCACGATATTATCTAGGTGTCGATAGGACTCTTTGAAGTCACCCGCCCCTCCCGACAGGGGAGGGTGAGGGTGTGTCACCTGGTGAAAGGTGAGGAGGGGCGAATTCCGTCCTATATATGTCAAAAGAGGTTTGATCAGATAAGAAAGGGGAGTTCACTCCTCTTGATAGATTTGCTAGACATGCCAGATTAAGAAATTACGTCGTGACATAGGTGCCTAGAGAAAAAGGGGGTGGTGGTAATAGGGCCTTTTGTTGTAGGTGTGCCAAATTTACGTGAATAAGATGGAACACTCAAATAAATTAATTAAATCCGTTTTGCCGAGTGATACCATAAGTGGGCGAAATTTATTTTCGTCACACCCCTGTTTAGGGGTTTGGGTGTTGGGTCTTACGTCTTAGGTGTTGGATCTTAGGTGTTGGATCTTGGGTGTTGGATCTTGGGTCTTACGTCTTAGGTGTTGGATCTTACGTCTTGGGTTCTTGTTTTAGACCTTGGCTTTTAGATTTCGTCTAAGCCTAAGGTTCTTTGCATAGTGTTCTGTTGCAAGTCTGAGGATATATATTCCAGACTGTGGGGTTCTTTGTCAGACCTATTAAAGTTCAAAGAAGAGTGATGTTATGAACCGCTGAGGTGTTGTTGTTATGAACTCTGATGTTGACTGTTAGTGGAAACAGTACTTAAACGTTAGATCATATGTGTGTTGAGGGTTAATTGATTTAAGTTAATATATTTTTATTATTTGTATGTGTGTATATTATATTATTTCAAATTATTCAAATTATCATTATCATTGATTCAAACACCATTTCATTGTACATATTTTCACTAGAATAAATTC
>JADKLZ010000166.1:26833456-26853715 GCA_021533235.1 Biomphalaria straminea
TGTGTGGTTTCCGGTCATTTCTTCCCCGGTCACTTCTTCCACGGTCATTTCTTCCCCGGTCACTTCATCCCCCGGTCACTTCATCCTCGGTCACTTCATCCCTGGTCACTTCATCCCCTATCATCCACGGTCACTTCTTCCCCGGTCATTTCATCCCTTGGTCATTTCATCCCCTGTTCTTTTCATCATCTGATCATTGTATAAAACAAATAGTAATCGTAGAAATCATGAAATAAGCTATATTTAATATATATTTTTTATTTACATGACAAAAGTGTCAAACATTAGATAATAATGAAATAAAATGATACTAGAAACTACAAAAATGTAACATTTATAGATATAAAGGTCATGCAAAATTGTTTTTACACATCCTCGTAAGAGTACAAGATAGATAAGCTATTATAAGTACAGAAGACGACCCATCGATTCATATTGTTGAACAATGTTTGTAATTCTCTTTGCCTATAAAACAATTACAGCTTTGATGTTTAAAAGAAATTAAAGCAAAACTTATATAGGCGACATGATATCCTATGAATGGATGAAGTTAGCGTTTATTAGAAAAAAATAAAACCTTATTTCAAGGCTACAAATGACGTTAAGAAAACAAAATAAAGGGAAATATGGATGGTAGGAGTTATTAGTGACATGATCATTAGTATTCTAATCAATCTATCTCTTAAATGATTTCCGCTACTTCAACAACACCTTGGCCTTTGACTGCTTTGACGATAAGCAATCAACGTCATGATCATAACTATTCTTAGCGTACTTATCACTCAAAAGATTTCCACTACTTCCACCAAACCTTGGCCTTTGTTTATTACATCCTCAAGGTAATATTATTAGGCTGCATCCCCCACATTCAATAGAAGCGCTTTAGCTAAGTACCTACCTAGTTTTACAATATATTATTATATTTCTCAGCATGAATGTAAATGGGAATGTAAACACTTTAACTCATTAACAAATATGAAAAAAATAATTCTTCATAATCATATTTATATATTATATAAAATAAGGGCTTAAAATCTAATTCTTTCAACAAAACCCAACCAAATCAACTACTAACAACAACTTACTAGATTATTCTGGACAAACCCTAATCGAACTACCTTACATTAATGCAAAAAAAAATCAAACCAACTATAAATCACTACTACTACTACTAAACTAAACTAGACCTAGAATACCTAGATCTAAACTAACACTCCACAATAAACTAGTCTAGATCTACAATATTCTACTACTACAACAAAACTAATTAAAACACCTTAGACCTTACTATATAATTCACTCAGAAATAGTAAAAACAGACTACCATCACTAAGCCTACGCTAATGCAACATCAACAAATAAAAATAATACTAGTTACTAGATCTAGAACCTATCAACTTAAAACAGACCGTAAAAAATACAGCAAATCAGCAAAATAGCAGCGAAAACAGAAAAAACTACAGCGTGTAGTAATTGCAGGCCGCATCAGGTACAGAATAATATTAAAATAATATACGTTAGACCACAAAGATCTCTACTTGTCACAAAGACATATATAGGTCTACTGAACAAGACCACTGGACACTGTCCTAAAAGCCTGTAACATCAGCTTTAGATTTAGCCCTAACCTATAAAAGAATAAATTATAAAATGTGACACTAGCCTATAGAACAAAAATACATATAAAAAATAACTCTAGGGTCGCAAGCTCATATTTATATATATATATAAGGAAACTAATTGGAAAAAAGGCTATCCCAATGTCAAGAAAAAGGGATAGTAACATTGTACTTCACAGCACATTAGTAATTCAATGGTGGATATGTCTCGTTTGACCTCTCGAAGTCAAATATTGTCAATTTAATCTTTAAGAAAAAATAATAATTTTACGAAAACTGAAGCCAACAACTTTTATGAAGAAAACTTAAGTCACATCATTTCTGATATACATAAAAAGTGCTCAATAAAATTACATCGTCAATTTTCCGTTGAGCCAGTAGATAGGCAATATATACTCCTTCAGGTTGGGTGCCTAAAATTCCAATTAAAAAATCAATTAATTTCTTGACTGTAGTTAGGCTTTAACCTTTTTGTTTAACCCCTAAACCACCTTACTGGACTGTATATTTGTATTTTTTTTTTTTGGAAAGTTAATTTTTACCGCAAATTAAAAATGGAATTTGAAGCCTGTAGTATGCCCTAAATTTTTTGTTTTTATCAAACCAGCGACTGTATGTAACATTTTTCTATAAAGATGGTGATTATTAGTACTGGCTCAGGAGTTTTGACACGACGCTCCCTTTCGTTTTCTAGATCTAGGGATGTCAAATACTCGATTTCAAAGCTTCCAGGGCTAATTCCTGTATCACTCTTGTCACTACTTTTCAGTAGCGTCACTAGAGGGTGCAGGGTGTGGGTCGGCACCGCACTACTATTCAGTGGCGTCACTAGAGGGTGCAGGGTGTGGGTCGGCACCGCACTACTATTCAGTGGCGTTACTAGAGTTTGCAAGGTGTGGGTCGGCTCTGCACAACTATTCAGTGGCGTCACTAGAGTGTGCAGGGTGTGGGTCGACAACGCACTACTATTCAGTGGAGTCACTAGAGGGTGCAGGGTGTGGGTCGGCACTGTACTACTATTCAGTGTCGTCACTTGAGGGTGCAAGGTGTGGGTCGGCACCGCACTACTATTCAGTGGCGTCACTAGAGGGTGCAGGGTGTGGGTCGGAATTGTACTACTATTCAGTGGCGTCTTTAGAGGGTGCACGGTGTGGGTCGGCACCGGATGACACGTGTTAGGGGGTGACACTCAAGTAAAAGATGTAATTTGTTTATAACTAACGATTAAAAAAAAAGATAGTTGATTAATGTTGTAATATGCTATTCACAAAAAATAAATAGATCTATATAGTTTTTTTTTTTTTTAAAATTCAATTGGAATTTTTCAAATAATATGAAAAATTCATCTGGATTTGAAAATTAGAAATCCAGGACATCCGGCTACAAATACTTTTGGCAAGGAATTCTTTGCTAGGATTGATGTAAAGAAGAAAAACAATGGAAGGATATATTGCACGGACTGTTTCTATAAAAGCAGAATATTTGCCATTTTTGTGACCATATTAACAACTAGTCTTTATTGAATAAAGAATTTCCATGAGATAATAGAAATGTTATGTACATGAAGCACATATCTGAAAGTATATCTGTAATATTATAAAGTTTATAAATGTTTTAGCAAATGACGTAACAGATATTACAGTATTACAATACAAACACCTTTGTATTTTGTTTGACAACAACCTAACATAGCACACTTAACATAGCACACACTGATCAGATTAAGGAGTTATAGGAACTTAAGGAAGACAAAAAAAGCTGAGATCAACTTAATATCTTAACATATCTAGAGACAGTTGAAAACGGAATTATGTGCAGCATCTATGTCTGGAACACTGAAGGAGTTATGAAATGTATTAAGAATCAACAGAGACGCTTTTTAATAGATGTGTATAACATTAACTCAATGTATGTGGTCAACATTCCTTTTTTCTGAAAATGCTTGTTTCCTAGCATTTTGAATATGATTGATTTTTTTTTTCTGTTCTGAAATTATTGCTGCTAGAGGCGCAGCTTAACATATTTTATTTCGCCTACCTTTACTTTTTTTTTTTGGTGGGGGGGGGCGGGTTAAGGAAAGTACAAGAAAGGCAAAGATTCACAAGAGTAGGCCTATATTTTAACTCTTGACGTAGTGGTGACTAATTATCCCTTTTTTGTAACAAAAACAAAACACTTTAGTGCAAAGTGTTAGAAAAAAAATGCTCTTTAAAAATGCACTGTGATTCAGAAGAAAAAAAAAGAAGATAATGTCAGGCGGGCGGACTCATTATTTAGGATGAGAAAAAGAGATCAATTTTTATATGCATAGATCCTTTTTTTTAACTCTGAGCTTTAACTCATATTGGGAGCAATCATAGATTTAGCAGATCATAAATTTGGAAGCAATTCATCCCAAAAATATTTTATGTCAAAAACCAAAGAAGTATTGTAGGTGTCAGTTTAAAAATATTGGAGTATGTGGTGATTGTCCAAATGGCGACATTCAGACAGAATTACCATGACTGAGAAGGAATCTAAAGGCAACACAAGTTATTCTTGATGAAAATAAAAATTGAGAGTGCACGATTGATATGCAACTTAGACCTTAAAGAATATCTGTAAATTATTAAACAAAACCGTAAACCCTTTCTTGTGTATATCGTACTGTAAATTTTTGTTTTAATTAAAGAACTTTTTGAGACAATGAAATAAACGACTTCACAAATAGAAATGTATCAAAGATGACATCGTTAGAGACGTCAATTATCATCAAGTTAATGATAATTTTTTAAGTTTAAAATACCAAAAAAAATACAGTGTAATTTATAATTATTATAGCTTTTATATAGCGTTACTCTCATGCTTATAGCATGCTCAGAGCGCTTTTGTCTAATCTCATTTGTGGACCCGTGGGGTATCTAGGAGTTGGTTCACCGTGCTGCCTTTAGGCGCTCAGTATATACAACTCTGCCCGAGTCGGGTGTCGAACCTCGAGCCCCCGTCTACGTAGCCAAACCAAGCCAAGTTCAAGCGCCTCTTAGCCTCTCGACCACGCTTCTCACGGTTACTTTGTTGCAAAATTAAACTATAAATTAATAGCGATGTCTTCGATTCCAATGATTTAAGATGCGTGCAGAGTTTCACATGACTACGAAAAGCCGGTGAACTGTAGATAAATTTTGATAAACAAGTGAATTTTAAAATTTAATAGACATTCAGACCGTAGTGTATGTATCGTAGTCCTAAAACAAACCTTACACTAGTTACACCGTCAAAAAAAAAATAAATTAAGTTGACCAACTCTATTCCAGGCAATTCCAGCTATATCATTTTATGGATCTAGGTTTTGTGGACCACTGTTCACATGATAAAAGATCGAGTGCAACTCTATTCCTAATATCACGTAAATTAAAGTCAATTAGCTTCATTTATATTTTACGCGGCCCCGAAAGGGGAAAAGACGCTATTATTTTGTGTGGCCTGTCTGTCTGTCCCGTTTTACCTCAGAGAGTAGAAGAGAAAATTCAAATCGGACAATCACAATATTTTAGATCATTCAAAGTTCTGATGCACCGGCTATTTTTTTCTCAAAATCTAATTTTTAAAAATCATTAATGCAAGCAGTTTTTTAAAGAGAAAACCTAATTAGTATGCATTATGAATTAGACTTAATTTAAAACAATTAATAATGTTATAAACACCATTTAATTTCATGTTTTTTATTGTTACTAATAAATTAACTAGCTCATAAAAAAGGCAAAGAAAAGAGGCCTAAGGCAGGGGTAGGCAATCCGCAGCTCGCGAGACGCATGCGGCTATCTGAATAGTTTAAAGAGGGTTGGGCACAAATTCTATCTCCCAGCTAATTGTACTCGCCTTTCACCACACCCCTCCCCCAATACACGCGTTGTCTATGTTACAGGTCCGTCAGAAGCTCTCGAATGGACGCAATCGTGGAATGTTTCTATGTAGGTTTCAACATACGCCGCTACTTTGCAGGGCAGGCCTTAGACACTGCAACATATGCGACCGCAATGGGTTCCACATTTTCAATGGACCCGTGCTAATTTTTAGGGGTATTAATTATTAAATTAAACCATTTTATAACATATAACAGATTTCCCGCGGCCTACGAAAAAGTCCCGGAAATCTCCGGAAATTATTAAAATCTTTGGTAAAGTAAAAGTAAAGTAATTTGTGATATTAATTAAAGTACTTCTAAAGTCAAACCTGAGAGTAGTATCTCTCTGTGTATTGTCGTTCTAGTTTCAAGAGTCTTACGACACAATATAATCTCATCCGACTTCCACTTTTTTAACCTCCCTTCCATTCACTACACAAGTTTATAACGAGTTTTATGAGACGATAAATTGTGCATTGCAATTGTGTGTACTTTATTTTATGTCTATAAAATGTGTTAAATCTCTAAGATTCAAGTTACATGAAGTTACTTCCTTTTTTTCAGTCTATATTTATTTATGTCTATGCTATTTTGTGAATGAAAATAGTGCGAATTGGGATGCACCATTTTCAATTCACACTATGCTGCGCCATGGGATCTTCCCATTTACTTGTTGCTTGAACTTTACTTGTTCTTAGAACTTGAAGTTTGAGAATAATATATATATATTGGAATTTTAAAAAAGCAATGTTTCTCAACATTCGTCGTAAAAAAAACATAAAAATTCATGTTGAGGCCTTTCTCTTGATAGCTTAGGGGTCCGGGGGAGCGTTGTAAGCCTTTGTAGTTTGTTTCGGGCGAAGCCCCGACATCTAAAGCGTTTTCTTGCATTTTTTACGGCTCATTATTAATCAAAGATGTTCGGTACGAAGCCTCGACTATAAAAACATTTCTTTCATTTTTCACTGCAGAAACGCATTCTCCTGAAATCTACAGCACAGTAGTTGTCAGTGGGGTTCGGGTCGAAGCCCTGACGCCAAAAGAGTTTTATTGTATTTTCTGTGCAAAAACGCATTCCCCTGATATCTATAGATCAGTATTCTTCAATGGGGTTTTGTGCCCCAAAAGGTTTTTTTTTTATTTTTTCACTACAGACATCCACAGATCATTATTCATCCTATGTTTGTAACTTTGTTTTGTTACAGAACTATAGTTCAATGTTGTATACAAAAAAATTCGGAAGTGGGAGGAGAAATTAAGTGTACCAGTTAGACTGTACTCTAATTTTGTGTTTGCATTTTTAGGATTCTAGCATTAACTGTGAGCTATAGTCCCACAATTATATAACTAGACAATATCAGATTGATTACAGGTTCGAACAAAAATATTTGGGTTTTGAAATCATCGCAATCGTTACTCTTATACTGTAAATTTTTGTATGATTTCTAAATTTTACAAAGCAGTCTCTCTTTAAAAAACTATTTTAATTCATGTGAAATTACAAACTTTGTTGCCATATTTGACTATTCTGTTTTAAAACAACATGTTTACGTATGGAAAAGGGGAGGGGTGGTAGAGTGAAAACGATTAATTCTTGCTGCTTTTTATAATTTCTGATAATGTTTTTGTTAGGTATTAAAAAAGAAGAGTGGGGTGATTCGATATAAAAAATTATAACATATACAAATTATATTAGTGACATATAATTTTATAATTTTTTAATTTCCTAATTTAACTATATTACAAAAAGAAAAAAGTATTTGTTTGTCACATGGTGAAACAGTAAATAATGGAGTCAAATATTTGGCACATAAAATATGACGTTTATTGGTGATAAAAAATAGTGTTACATTTCTCTCGTCAATCACATGGGTTCACAAGTATACATCCATTATATTCAATTATCCAGTGTAGATTACAAATAACGTCCGCATCACAGCGGGTAACAATGAACTTCCATAATACGAAATTATACACAATGATTATAAGAATAATAAATAGAAATACATGTCTTAAGCTGGTTGCTGCCTCTAAGTCAGATATTGTCCGTATGGACCAACGATACTATATCCCTTGACTTGACTGACTCAACTAACTGAAGTGACTGGACTGACTGGCTTAACCGACTTAAAGTGACTGACTTGAACTTAAGTCAATTTTATTCATTCTACTTCCTGTTTTCTACATCAAGAGTTACACGTGTCTTTTTCCAAGTCTTAACCAAAGGTAAACATTTTACAATGATGTAAAACAAGACTGTGACATATGTGTGGAAATCGATTTCCCCTCCCACCTGGTACAACCCTTTTTATTTTATACTTACTAATGATAAACTTTAAGATTAGAGTGTGGTGCGACATAGTATACAAATGGGTTCACATATCACTACGTATATTATATAAATATTACACTAAATTGTGTTTCTTTAAAAAAAAGAAACCCTCCCACTCAGAGGGATAGATTGCACCCCCCCCCTTTACTCAACCGAATTGGCCAAGATACCAGAAGGGGGGCGACATAATATAAAAATTATATTTTAATTCATCTAATTTTGTTCACAAACTATGATTTTCCCCATAAAAGTAAATCTAAGGGTTAAGTTGGGAAGTGCAGCAGAGGTATTGGCCCTCTCTCCGATCGTCCAACATGGGAACAATATAATATAACGATCGGTTAAAACACAATAACAAGTATCAATCATATAGAAATTGAATTTATTCTGTTAGCAAGCTATGATTTCTAAAAATAAATTGGACAGTTTATGTGAGGGGGTGGGATCGATGCTATCGCCTCCTCCAGACCCCTAAAATTGGCAAACTAACTAGAAATAGTCTAAAAATAGTTTGAAATATAAGTAATTAGTAAATGTTATTAACATACGTAATAAATTCGTATAAAAATTGTATGAATTCTATACTAAAATTCGTCCCAAGATCCGCCAGTGTATAGGACTACAATAAATTTTCTTTTTCTTTATCGAAACTAAACCCTGGCAACTTCAGAGAATGAATACTCATTCGTTTCTAACAATAATAATAATCATAATAACTTTGACACATAAGTTGATCAATTGGAAAATTTGTCCAATTATTGTGGAAGATTGATTACTTGAATTGGGATAAGCCTATTTTTGACTGATATCACTTATCAGAGTAGGTTTTAATCTCTCTAATTTGCTGTTTATTAATTAAAATAAAAATAAAACGCTATCATCATTAACATCGCAGTTACACTGTCTCATAACAAAAAACTAAAATAAAAAAAAAAAAAAAAAAATGTGGAAACCTAGGTTTGGAGATAAAGCGTTTATGGACGTTATCCAAAATAACATTAAACCCTATTTTTATAATATAACATTTTTATAGTAAAAACTAAACACACAGTTAATTTATGGCCATTAACATTTCTAAGAAAATTCTAGTTGCCTGTCAGAGTGCTGCAAACCTACCACATCTGAAAATTCCTTAGCGGTATCTGATAAAGGAACTGCAATGAGAATTCAGTATATATACATATTGTGTAGGCCAGTAAGTCAGTAACTAAGTTTCATGTAGCTAAATGTTCTAGTCACAGTTCTTATCTTCTTATCTTATATAATACAGACGTTACTCCAAAAAGAAGTCATGAATTCTGTCATGCATATTAACCAATGACTAAAATTCCCTGTCTAGCTCAGGCAACCCATTCCATGCTCTAATGGCACCACGGAAGAAAGAGCATTTGAACAGATTTGTCCTAGCATAGTGGACTAGGATTGTGATTAATCTTCGTGTCTTTCAGAGTATTTTATTAAATTGTGTTTTTGTAATTAAAGATTATGGTTTGCATGTTATTCTAGTGTTGTTCAAGTTCTAAGACAGTATGTCTAAACTTTATAACATTATTTAAATATTTATGTATGCGTTAGCAATTTATTTCAATATGAAAAAACAGCATTCTGAAAAAGTGTATTAACATTTTTTTCAGGTTGGCCGACATTGTCAGGATAAATACACAATTTTTCACTTATAGCTTAACAGAAACTTGGCATAATCGTCATCACAGCAGAATTTATGGGAATACCACAAATGATGAATTTAATATTGTAAGTTTTAAACATTTGACAATAATCTTAACTCAACTACAGAAAAGGAGGATCATCATTAAGACGCAAAGTATCGAATTATTTTTTAAATCCAAATTTATTTTTTTTTAATTTCATTGTTTTTAAGGTTATACAAGTTTTTAACCCAGAAAATGTTTATTTTAGATATTGTTTTTTTTTTAATTGTCATTTTTCTAGAGCAAAAATAATGTTCATTTACAAGAATCTTAACTCTTCTATATATGAGGAAAATCATCTCTTAGACGTAAAATATTGATATTTGAAACAAAAATACAACTTTTTAATTTTTTGCGACCCCCGAAAGGGGAAAAGTCGCTATTAGTTTTGTGTGACATGTCAATCCGTGTGTCCGTCCACCCAGTTTAGATCTCAGTAACTGGAAGAGAAAATTAATATCGGACATCATGATATTGTAGTAACTCCAGTGGCGGACCGCAAGGGTTAATGTGTTTGTGGCCTAATGACACACACCTGTTAGGCCAATCATACAAGTCAACAGGTCAAAGGGATAAACAGAGAGTGTACTGCTAGTGCACGCAAGCTTAACCTGTGCTGTGGTCATGTGACTGAAGGCCTTTACGGTCGAGAGACAATGTGTAGAAAGACAGTTGGGTCCAGTACAGCAAAAGAGCGAGTCTTAGAAATGTAGCTGTACGATCTAGATAGACTTGTAGTGTTAAGCAGTTCAGTTGTATAGCAAAGCATTTGAAATTAGGTAGCCAATTATGTGTCGTATTGGCTGTTGATGAAGTATTTGTTATTAAATCGCCACCTTGTTACTAGAAAGTCTTGTTGTCAAGTTCTTTGTTAGATGTGTTGTGTTGTTGAGCAGTTGTGACAGAAGGCCTGGTAGAGAAGATTGTTACAATATATTAAATCATTTAATAATAATAATAATAGGCTTGTCTTCGAGTCCGAAGATTTGTGAGGAATACAGTGTTTCCCGTGGCTGTGCAGTCCCAGCTGTGACCTACATATTTTGCCACATCCAGGGCAAGCAAAACCATTGTCCGCAGGTGGTCGGTTTAGATTTTCTTTTCGTCGTCTGCGTTTGTCCTCAGCGGCAGATTTTCTTTTGGTCTCAAATGTGTATCCCGCGGCCTTTGTGAGTGACCTCCAGCTGTCTCGTTCCGACGCCGCATGAAGCCAGGTGCTCTCTTCTATGTCAGCCAAGGAGAGTTGACGCCTAAGCTGGTCTTTGAAGCGTTTCCTTGGGGCGCCTCTGTTACGTCGACCACCTTTTAGCTCACCAAAAAAGACTGCCTACAAACAGCGATGTCCTTGCGAACGCCGGTACGGACAGTATAGAGGGACTTCTTATGATCCGACAGCTACGCTGGGCAGGGCACGTATCCCGTATGGGAGACGAACGTATGCTAAATCATTTAAAGTTCTAATGCAATGGCTATTTTTCTTTTCCGAAAGTGAACCATCTTATTTTTAATACTATATATGCAAACATTATTAGTTTTTTAAATATACCAATTTTAAATGAAAAACCTTCAGGGAAAGTAAGTCTTATTACAAAGGTCAAAAGCTTTTTTTTAGATTTCCAGTGACGAAAAAGCGAAGCAAAAATCGCACTATTTAAAAATATTACGTAAAATTTTGTAGGTTTCGGGCATTTTTTCACACTATCATATCTTAAAGTATAAAAATCCGATTACAAAAAAAAATGGTAGTTAGAAAGTTTGTTTAATCCCTATAATAATATATAAAACGTTTTTCCTTTAGGTTAAAAAGATAAAGAAATAATTTTGTAGACATAAATTCATTGCAATGTATAATCGTGCTAGCGACTGTGATAGTTTTATATCTGGTTTATTTTTCGTAAAATAGGGAGTACGTCAACAAATGAATATTTTTTTAAGTATATATATATTATAGAAAAATGAACGAGCTTTGTCATGGTACTAATAGCTCATTGATTAACGATGTTTTTATATAATTCTCTTTTAAAAATCAAAAACAAAATTTAATTTCTTTGCGATAAAGCTATGTACTTGTTTAGTTAATGTCACAATTGGAAAGCTTGTCTATTTTTCTTTAAGAGCGTGTAAATTTTATTTTAAAATAAGTTTTGACATGTTATCCATTTTAAACCGAACAAGACTTATCTATACTATAAAGTACAAATAAAGGCGTATGTTTGCATGTATGTATGTATGTATGTCCTTGTATAGCAATCAAAACCGTTTCACCGATCTTGACAAAACTTGGCGGAAATGTTCCTTGGGTACTAGCTTAGACCTAAATGTATGCATTGTAGCCCTAAAACAAACTTAAGACCCTAAAAAAAAATTAAGTTAACCAACTCTATTACAGCTATAGTATTTATGGATCTAGGCTTTGTTTACAATGTTGACATGAGAAATGATTGAAAGGATTTAGATCTAGATCTAATTTTAAGAAATACAATTTGCACTTATAGATTTTTACTTTGACACATGAAAATATGAAATATAGTCTAATGATTTTATTATTTAACTAAATTAAGCTGCGAATTTATGTTTCAAAAGGATTTTTACATAAATTCATTCTTTGTACCTGCGAACATACATAGAACATAAATTAATAGCAGCACCGGGGACAAAGAGAGAAAGTAATGAATTAAATGCTACGAAAATAAGGGACTGCGTCGACCGGGGCCCGAACCTGCGACCCTGGCGAAGTTAGCCTCTAGACCATCCGAATGCCCAAAAAAACATTCTTCTGGTCTAAAGTTACCAAGCCCGTATGCAAATTACCACCCCAGTGGTCAAAGGTCACAAGCCACAGCCCACACCCCTCACCCCGCAGCATCCGTTCACACACAACCAGAGCCGACACAAACAGCCGCTAGGCATGTATTAGACAAACAATGACTCTTTTTTTAAATTAATTGTTCGGAAGAGGAACATTACCATACATTTAGCCCAGGGGTGGGCGACCTTTTTAAACTGAGGTCCGTATTAAAAAAAATTGGGGACTGGTCGGGCCGCATAATATATCTGTGGCATTTTACGTCTCTAGAGACGATCTTTTCCCCTTGCAAGCTCTTTTGTGACTAGAGAGGCCGATCCTTGATACACAGCTGCGATCGCAGGTTGGGCAAATGTAGTCACCAGGCACAGTTGCATTTTCACCCTTCTTTCTGCTTCTGTTGTGTATGGCATCTTCTGCAATCCAAGACCCCTCTTTATGCTCTCTCTCCATGTGGATCTATCTAGTGTCAACTCTTCCCAGTTGCTGGTGTCGATCTTAAAGAGCTTCATGTCCCGTTTGCATGCATCTGTGTAACGTAAGAGTAGGCGACCAGCGGCTCTTCTGCCTTTTATTAGATCGACATACAGAATGTCCTGTGGGAGTCGACCTACTGGCATTCTGCGAACGTGGCCATGCCAGCCAAGGCGTCTGCTGCTTATAACAGAGCGGTTGTCCTGGCAACCTGCTCTTCGTAGCACTTCCTCATTCTTGCTGGCTTTAAGAAATGGAATAGCTTTCTTTGAAAAGATTTAGAAGGCATATACATTTCATGTGCAAACTACAAATTGCGATGCTTTTGATGATAAACATAAAGTCTGTCTTCAACTCTTCATTAGAAATATTAGGAAGGGTCACAGTCAATGTCCATCAAGGAACCTAACAATTTCTTCCTTGTTATTCCATTTTGATCTAATGAATACTACTGTTACCTAACATCATAATATTTTAGACCCAAATCTTCACGTATTTTTCGAAACTACCAGTCGGTGGCTCACTTGGATAATGGGAAGCCATAGGCAGAGTGAATTTGGTGGCCACGAATTAAGTAGAAAAATACACATTTAAGGAAAATAAAACTAACCGTTGGTCAAAGAAACATAACGTTCACATCATCTGCCCTGTAGATTACATTTTGAGCCAGAAACCTGAGAAAAAGAGTAAAACTGAACAATATTGTAAATTATTATTATTATTATTAAGGCTTTTATATAGCGCTACTTTCATGCTTATAGCATGCTCAGAGCGCTTTGGTCCAATCTCATTTGTGGACCAGTGGGGGGGGGGGAGGGGGTATCTAGGAGTTGGTTTCCCGTGCTGCCTTTGGGCGCTCAGTAAACACAACTCTGCCCGAGTCGGGTGTCGAACCTCGAGCCCCCTTCTAGGTGGCCAAGCCAAGCCAAGCTCAAGCCGCACTTAGCCTCTCGACCACGCTTCCCACTATTATATCTGTTACTTGTATTTTTTGCTTTTCTAGCGGTTAAACCCTGTGTAAGTAGAATTAGTAAACTAAAAAAAACGTTAATTTTTTTAGTGTTTATAAAATTAACATCAGAACCTCTCGCGCGAAAACTTGTTATTTTTATTGGATTGACCCATATGTTATTTGTATATTGCTTTCAATGACACCTTTTTTTTAGTGAATACTTCAAAACCAAGACGTTTGTACCCTGTGTCATCAATTATATGTCTTTAATTGCATGCTTCTCTGTCTTTAGGATCACATTGTGTCTTACTACCTAGCAAGGGGAGCTTTAAAAAGCAAAATATCCATATCGATTGGTTTCTTTGGATTTTTATTTAGAAAGATGCCAGGAGTAAGCGATTTCCGTAAAGGTTGGAATGGATATTATCTCGTTCAGAGTTTTGCTGAGGTGAGTAATAATCTCATTGAAATTTTTGCTGAGGTGAGTAATTATTTCATTGAAAGTTTTTGCTGACGTGAGTAATAATCTCATTGAAAGTTTTGCTGAGGTGAGTAATCATTTCATTGAACGTCTTGCTGAGGTGAGTAATTATGTCATTGAAAGTTTTGCTGAGGTGAGTATTTATCTCATTGAAAGTTTTGCTGAGGTGAGTAAGTATCTCATTAAAAGTTTTACTGAGGTGAATAATTATCTCGCTGAAAGTTTTGCGTTTTGCTGAGGATCTTTGTCCTTTAGGTAGATTAGAATTGTCATATCATGTTTAAAAAGCGTTATTTTTATTTTTTTAATTTTTTTTTTGTTGCGATGATTCACAATTTTTACTTTAACATAATATTTTAACTCTATTGATGAGACATGCTATCACGTTAAGGCTACGAAACTAAATGAATCGGTAGTGTGGTTTAATCAAACATATTTTCAAATGTTGGAATTTGTGTTGGTTAGCTATAACAATGTATACATTTCTGATAACCATCTGCACGAAATAAAGAAAAGCTGAAGTGTTCAGATGGTATATCTTTCATACGGTATATAATACTTTTAAAACTGTAGAACCAAATTATCTAAGCTTTTACATTTGTAGCCCACAAAAATTTCAATATTAGAAAAAAAAATAGATGTCTATTACATACAATTGAAAAATGAGACGACAATTAATTTGCTCTTTTGTCAGATATTGTTAAAAGTATAGATCATTTTTAGCGACTCCCGTAAGGGGAAAAGCCACTATTAGGTTTGTGCAAAATGTCCGTCTGTCTGTCTGTCCGTCTGTAATACTCAGGGCGCTGAAACTAGAAGAGATACGAAAATATTTTTTCACCATTAAATGCGGCTTGAAAAGTTTAGGTGCAACGGCTACTTTTAGTTTTTGAAAAGGAAACCGTTTAATTTATAAAATTAATTATGCAAGCGATTTTTTAATAACAAAACACGAATTCTGAAACAATTACGTAAATGTAAGGGAGGAAATGTTACTAGAAAAAAATGCTCTTGGCATGCAGATATCACGCACATTTTTTAAAATGACTTTCTGTCCGTCTGTCAGACTCAGAGCGCCAAGACTAGAAGAGATACGAAAAATATTATTTCACCATTAAATGCGGCTTGAAGAGTTTAGGTGCAACGGCTACTTTTAGTTTTCTAAAAGAAAACCGTTTAATTTATAAAATTAATTATGCAAGCGATTTTTTAATAACAAAACACCAATTCTAAAACAATTACGTAAATTTAAGGGAGGAAATGTTACTATAAGAAATTCTCTAGGTAGGGAGATATCACGCACATTTTTTAAAATGAACTTTTAGCAGCGGCTTTCGTGTACTAGCGTAAAGCCCGGAAATGACATGATTCTAAACTAATTTCTTAAATTAAAAAACAGAAAAATCATATTTTTTAAAATAAAATTTTTTATTGCCCCCATTAGAATGAAACTAGCATATTTTTGTTTTGTCTGTTGGTTGGTCTGTCCGTCACGGTTAGAAAAAAACACTAAAGGCTTTTGAAAATATGATTTAACCTTTACTGTTCTTTCAGAAATATTGCGATAGTTTAAGGATGGGAGCATACAGGAATTGAGCCAGGGACTTAGAAGGAACATCCGAAACATCTTGCGAATAGGCGGATCTGACAGGGATCCTACTCCGACGGGGGCCGCCTCTGAGTGTGTGTATTACACAAACTCTCTTTGTAATCTTGTTTTAAATAGTTATTATTATTGAAGTTTAATTTGGCATCCTTGATATTAGTTTTTCTTTGAAAAATTCAAATGAAATCATTTTTAGTGAAAAAATATATGAATCTTTATAAATGAAATAATTTATATTTCCAGGTTTGTAAAATATTAGATGACTACCGAATAAAGAATGGAACAAAATTTCGCTATCCTGACACATGTCCTTATTATTTTTTCGAAAATGAGGAAAAGTTACTCAATTATGATGATGCCATCAGCTTGAGGTCGAAGGTAGTTATTTTTATCTTTAAATAAAATGTGTATATTGGACTCCTTCTGTCTCAAAAGAGAATAAAAACTACACGATGAGCCATTGGTTCTGGGTTTCATCTTAAATCTCGAATGACTGATCAAGACAATTATTGTGCGGTAGACTTCGTGACTAGTCATAAACGTGTACGCAGCCGTCAAAGAACTAGTTGATAGTGCAGCATTTTTTTTCTTTCTCTTAACTAAGGTCGCTTTGTTTCTTTTTGAGGCAATTGTTCCGGTCTTTGACTAACTCCTCCCACATATTTTATTGATGCCTGTGGTTCTCATATCTCGCTTAGAGACATCTATATAGTTTAGTCTTGGGAAGCCCTAGGAGAGTTGATATAGCCCTCAGTGCATGCAACGCATGTAGGTATTCTTCCATCAGGCATTCGGGTAACACTTTCGAGCCAGTGAAGTCTTCTCTGTGTCAGAATAGGAATGATGTTATGTATATTTACCACTTTCAGAAGATCCAGTTTGGAGACATATATATGCTATCTTTAAGTGTTTTTCATCTGGTATTCGGGTGACCTGTCCAAACCAGCTCAGTCTTCTTTGTGTTAGAAAAGTGTTGAGCGAATTGGCCAATTTCAAAACTACTTGAGACGTTTGATCCCTCCGGAAGATGCACATTATGGTTAGCAGGCAGCGTAAGTGAAAGTTATCTTTTCAAACAATGCAATGGGTTCGCACATCCAGCCTAGATTACTGGGAGAAAAACTTCATATTTCTATTCTGTGTCCTTGCATTCTTCAGAGGAGACATCAACGGCAGTATGGACCACACTGGAGAAAGGTACAAAGGATCTGTTGGAAACACTCATTAGAGCGTGACTGTGATGTATAGTTCGTCCATCGTGGTTCGATGATGACCACTTTGTCATCCAGTGGGCTGAGGGCTTTGCACTGGGGTTTTGTGCCTCCTCATGTGGCATATATCGTGTCCATTTATAGTGATGCTTGGATCCAAGTAGGCTTTCCCAGGAGCAGGTAAATATAAGACTTCTGTCTTATTTGTGTTAATGGTAAGGCCAAAGTCTGAGCATGCTCTTGAGAAGTCACTGACGATGCTCTGTAGATCGTCTTCAGAGCAGGCATTTAGGGCGCAGTCGTCAGCAAATAGCAAGTCTATGATTACTGTTGAATTTGTTTTTGATTTTGCTTTCAGCCGCCTCGGGTTGAATAGGCCACCATCAAATCTGTATGTTATATTTATTCCTTTGTTTTCTCTATCCGTGAATGCATCTGTCAGCATAGCGGAGAACATGATACTGAACAGTGTAGGTGCTAGGACACAGCCTTGTTTTACCCCGTTTGATACTTCGAAGGCTATATTAGCTCTCATTTTAACCATGCTTTTCCAGCCAGACGTTTCCACGAAGGAACCAGGCTAAGGAAACAAATGTTAAAATCTCGCGGTTTGTTGGTCTGGCTATGTCGAGGCTTGTGAGACAGTTATGTGTAGCTGCTGTGTGAGTTTGGTCGTTGGACTAGTGCCAGGTGTGCTGAAGCTTGCTATTATTATCTAACAAAGACTATTAATTCAATCTTCGTAAACTCCAATAGTTAGTAGATGTTCAGAGAGCGTAATGCCCAGAAGGCTTTCATTTGGATTCAGTTGGCTGAGAGTGTGCCTTTATAAAAGATATTTTGTTCAACATATCCCACATAAAATGTAAAACCAAACCTGATTAAATTTATCACTAGGCTTAGTTAAAATTAAATATTAGGTTAAAGAGGTGTAAGGTGAGTATTAACAAGCCTACTTTTCCTCGATCACATTTTTCCCTAGTTAGTAAGCTCAATTGGGTCGATGGAAGGTTCGAGCAGATCAAAGAAAATATATCTAAAATCAAGTTTTAATATTTAATTTTCACTATAAAGTCATTTTCTATTTACCCTGGACCATGGCACCCAAATTTCGACATTGTCATCATGGCATCACACAACATAAACCAGCGCTATGGCATTCCTGTGATAATGCAGTGGGTACCAACAGGCCTTGATTAACCATTAGGCAAACAAGGCACGTGCCTAGGGCACCGAGCGATTGGGGGCACCACAAGTCCGCAAGAAAAATGTGTATATTGTCCCGGTAGCCGCGCAAAATCGACATGACATGTATATAATGATATAGTAGTTCGGTTTTCTTGTTTGGTCGATGTGCCACAAACATTGCAGTGTTGTGAAGCACTAATTAATGCTCTCAGTTAAAACGTACAAAAAATCCAAGTAGATCAACAATGAAACAAGAAAGGCTTGATTCCCTGGTCTCTGCTGATGATTGAGGCGACTTGTTGCGCAAAATTAACTTTGATGATATACTCAAAAAATTTGCCAAACATAAATCTAGAAAAAAGAAGTTTAGAATGTAAATGTGTGCTCTCTCTGACTTTCTCAGTTGAAAAAAATTGTTTCGATTTTGTGTGATTTATTAAATTTTACTATGTTCAAAATGTATTTCCATAGACATTAAAAATATAGACTGGAAAAAGGAAGTAACTTTATGTAACTTGAAAACATGTATACCTATTGTATTCGGATTTCCGAATTATGAAAAATTTAAACATTGCATGATCTTCAGTCTTAGAGATTAAACAAAACTTATAGACATAATTAAAGTACACACAAACGCAATTTACAAATTTTCGTTTCATAAAACTCTCTTATTTGCCAGTCTATATGTATTTATGTCTGTGTATTTCATAATAAAAAAAATAATAAAAGGAAAAACGCTTACAAAAATTTAAGAAGAAGAAGAAGAAAATAAAAATAAAAAAAAAAAAAAAGAATACATTTAAAAAAATACGTCTAAAAATCCTATAATACAGAAATATCTTATTGTAGTTTTATATGAGTGACGGTAGTACAAACCTATGTGTTAATAATCGTTTGTCTTTGTTAGTTAGTTTTTTTCGCATAATATTGAACATACCAGCTGTCAGTGGAGGATCGGTGGTCCGGGCAGAAGGGGGCACCCATGTAGGTTTGCGCCTAGGGCACCAAACTGGCTTAATACGGCCCTCGGTACCAAGTCACATATGTGTTACTGGGAACACTATTGCAGACTCCTTGGCTCGCCAGGGAGGGCAAAGTCCACCAACTGAACAGGCTGTAAGTTTTCAGCATGCCCTGGCTATAGTTTTAAAAAATGAAATGGAAAAGTGGTTTGAGTGCCGCAACGGGTTCCAAAAAAGCCCGTGGAGTCTGGGAGCGCATGAGGCGCCCTGGCCACCTGACCGTACTTCCCCTTACTGGAATCTATCCAGGCTGTAGTGGCATGGTGCATAAAAGACTGCATCTTGTTACGTCTTTTGTATTTCCAACCATCCACTAGTTTTCTAGATGTGAGTTATTCATCCAGCCTTTTATACCGCTCAAAGAAGACCAGCACTGACCTTTCCCACCTAAGGTTTAATTGACGTATATTAGCCAAAATTTCAGCCGCATGTGGGCTGTTAGTTATTAGTTTATAAATTTATTTGGAGGCGGGGTGGCAGATAACAAAAAAAGTTATAAAGCAATAAAGGTCAAAATGTTTGTGTTATTCGCATTGATATAAAAATGTAGCAAAGTATAAACTTAATATATTTAAACCAACTTTTTATCATCGGACTCGAAGACAAGCCTTTTTATTATTATTATTATTATTATTATTTTATTAAGTCTTGTAACTTATTAGGTCAGATATGCTAAAGAAAAGGGTTTAGCAGGTGTCAGTATTTGGAGAGTTTCACAGGATGATATGCTTGGAGAGTGCCGCGAGGGACGTTTCCCATTGTTAAAACATGTTTCTGATGAGTGCAGGTACATTTGAGTTTATCTTATTATGATATACTTTTTATTATCTCTCCCTCCATCTTCTCTTCCTATGTTTTTTTTTTTTCTATTCTGTCTGTGTTGTAAACATTGCGTCGTTTTTATCTTATCAATCATTCTTTATGTAAGTCTCCATCTCTTTTATATATATATATATATATATATATATATATATAT
>JADKLZ010000166.1:26860208-26874078 GCA_021533235.1 Biomphalaria straminea
ATTTGTGTTATTAAACCGCCACTGTTGTTATTGAAGCTCTTGTCGTTGAGTTCTTGAGTTAGATGTGTTGTGTTGTTGCTAAGCAATGTGAGCAGAAGGCCAGAAAAGTGAAGTTCGTTACAGTATTATCTATAGAGGGACTTCTTATGATCCGACAGCTACGCTGGGCAGGGCACGTATCCCGTATGGGTGACGAACGTATGCCAAAGGCAGTCTTTTTTGGTGAGCTAAAAGGTGGTAGACGTAACAGAGGCGCCCCAAGGAAATGCTTCAAAGACCAGCTTAGGCGTCAACTTTCCTTGGCTGACATAGAAGAAAGCACCTGGCTGCATGCGGCGTTGGAACGAGACAGCTGGAGGTCACTCACAAAGGCCGCGGGATACACATTTGAGACCAAACGAAAATCTGCCGCCGAGGACAAACGCAGACGACGAAAAGAAAATATAAACCGACCACCTGCGGACAATGGTTTTGCTTGCCCTGATGTGGCAAAATATGTAGGTCACAGCTGGGACTGCACAGCCACGGGAACCACTGTTTTCCTCACTAATCTTCGGATTCGAAGACAAGCCTATTATTATTATTATCTATAGGGATTTGAAATTAATATTTTTAAAGTTTTGACTTGTCCAGTTTCGAGGCTTTTCTCCTATTCCCATTAATTTAGTTTTACCATTTTTGGTGCTTCTCTTTCAAGGCATTCTTTTTTTAGTATATAGTCTTCTTGCATCCAAAGTAGTGCACCATCATCATTGACCATTATTTCAGTTTGCGCCATGGATTACTGAACACACTTTGTTTCATTGCTTTCCTCAAGTTTTTATTTCTAGTAAAAGAAAGAAATTTACCCTCACAATCTTTATATTTTAATTTTTGTAGATAAAAAGTTTGTTATATATTAATCAAGTAATCAGTATAGGCTAGAAGTCTATAAATCAATAGTGGTAAGAACACTTTTGAAAATATATTTTAAAAAATAATAATAAAGAGAAAACAACTTAAAGAATGTGAAGGAAAAGATTATAATTTAACTCATCAGAAGCTTTTCAAATAGATTATATAATCAATGTTGAAATATCATGCTTAAAACTAATAGTCGTATTGAGAACACTGCAATTTAGTTCATATAGCTTGTAGTTATTTAAAATGAATTTACTTCACTTATTTTAAAATCGTAACTTCAAATGAGACTATTATTATGTCCAACGAGTACATATTTATTAATGCCAGTATTGCATGATGATTAAAGGCTTAAGAGTATTAATAAATGGCTCCTTTAGCTACAAATTAAAGAAGTTAATGAACACTTGTCGATGAACCTACACATACTTTTATACTTTTGATGTGCAAATATAAACAGAGATACCATTCTGTTTATTAATGGATCATTCTTTTAACCAATCACGGAAAGCATTACGAAGATAATGGACATTGTTTCTGTGATTTATTGATAACAAGCCATAGTGCCGCAAAACTAACACAAACACCAACTGACTATTTATTTGTCCAAATCATTATCAAATATTCAATAGAGTTCGGTAGACTCAGTAGCATCCTAAAAATCCCAAAATTTAGTATCCAAGGCTTTAAGTGTGCGAATGATGTCAAAATGTGCTTGGAAGAAAAACACATTTTGGAGTTGTGACAAAGCTAAACGATATTTTTTTACGAAAATTTAATATTTCGTCACTTACTTTGCCCTATAGAATACAAAAAAAAAAGCACATGAAGATCTTAATGTGTAAATAAGTTCAACGATAGAAATTCACTCAAGGATAGATAAATAAATGAACAGCTTTGTTGTAACTTCTCTCATAGACATATTTGTACTGATACACTTCCTGTTGTGACAAGTAAGTCAAAGATGGTGGCCGTTTAGGTGTCTAGGGGGTTTAGATAATTTGAGGACCTTGACTTGCACATAAACTAACAGGCACAGCGTTATGAATGCAGGCAACAAATACTGTTTATGTAAAACATATGTACAGTTTAATAATAAGAATAAAAATGAGTAAAAGATAAAATGCTGTACAGAGTTAAGGTGGGACCTAATTATTTACATAAACAGACTATCATCATGAGATATGAGAACCAAGTGGTCTGAGTGTCATTAGGCTGGTTGCTTAGCTTTAAGTCCTATGCTGCTCTGACGAGACTGGTGTGGCTGATGCTGAGTTTTCTGTGTGTGGGCTGGCGTGATCGATCCTAGCGCACGGGACAGTCCAACTATACGTAGCTGCAGGGACGGGTCTTCCGGCAAGCGGTTGTTGGTCGGACTCTTGTGAGTAGTTGGTAAGGCTGGTATCTTCAGATCTGGTGTCAGCAGACTGGTATCAGCGTTACGAAGTTAGGGCTTCTATTAGAAGTAGCCTGTAATAAAAGCTGCAACGAGATTCCTAGATCGAGTTAGCCACAATGGTGACACTGGGAGGTAGACGCCTTTTCGTGAAGGACATCTTCAGAATGTTAAATAGAAACTATAATCTAGTTTCACAATAGTAAGGGGAGTTAATCAATTAAATATTACATTCCACTCAGGGAAGATGACAACAATAATAATAATAGTTAAGTGTCACAAAGGGAAAGAACAGATAGTAATGTAATAATGATGTAAGGAAACTATAACTTAGTTTCACAAATATTAAAGGGAGCTAATACATAGTGTTGTATTCCGTCAGGGGAGACTACAAGTAGCATTAAATTGTAAGACGCACCTTGTCACGGTGAGATCATTACGAGCCGCTTGGATAACAAGATGAAAGGGGAAGGGGGGATGGCTGTTGGTCAGTGATCAGGTGGCTATTGTTTATATCTGGCCGTGTGGCCTGAACAATAGAATACGTTTGAATGGAGACGGCGTCCGTTCAAGGGACACAATCTACGAAGTTAAAATTTAATCCAAGGGAAAATAATTCATGTCTTATCTGAGCGCAGGGTCAGTGCGCCATTTAAAATCAAGGCGACAACCGAGACAAGATAAAGATAAGATAAGGCAAATAAGATAATGTTTACATGGTTTTATCTAAGTAATAAGTCTGGCCAACAGGCCGATAAAATAGCATATAGAAACAGTTACTTCATTCCTTGTCACGGAATGAGTGTAAATATATACTTGGTAATAATACACGTTACATAAATATTTTGATAGTTCCCGGTCAAGGAATTTATCAATAACAGTAATAGGGCTCGTGCTGGGCGGTGATTTATCAACGATAAATAATGATAGCTAAAGAGCTAAATACAAGTGGCAAAAATTGTTGTAAATTCTAGTCCAGATAAAGTGGATGACTTTGACTATTTAGTCGTACAAGTCATAATAAACGATATATTATTTCTCAAAGTAAGAGGTCAAACGGGCAACATGCAAGCAACAACAAGTAAATAGGTCATTTCTATTTTTAGCTCCATTAATAATATTTTTAACGCATTCGATTTACTTATTTTATAATGCGAAAAATTAGAACCATATTTAAAACTCGAATTATTTATGTATTTAATAGTCAAAGAGAAAAGTTTTCTAGAGCGTAAATAATTTATAATTCTTTTTAAAAAAAATCCATTAACTTGCAAGAGACCTTTAATACGAGTATTAGTGGACAATTGTGGTGGGAAAAAAATCATTAGCAAGGTTTTTGTTCCTCGCCTTTTTAAAAATTATATTTTATCTTTTCAGTCTGTAGTGTGCTATTGTGTTTGTAATTGAAGATTGTTTTCAACCATATGCCAAAGACTTATTTCCCTTACAGCTTGATGGTTAACAGCGTTATAAATGACTATATTTTGTTAAAATGTGTTTGATTTCTTTTAAAGCAATAGCTTAACAGACAAATAATTATAGGGATGTTAACTCGACAGGATGTCGCGGGGAATCTGTTGTAAGTAATAAAATGGCTTAATTTAATAATTTTTACACTTTAAATTAGAGCGGGTCCTATAAAATTGCGTGTCCTATGAAATGCGGGCCCCACTGCGGTCGCCGGCCCTGGTAAATAGCGGCATATGCTATGCCGCCGGTCAACTAGTAAAATATAATACATAAAGTGACTACTTACATAATCCAAGATAAGAATTACACAAATACGTACACAAATATGATGCACTAAATAAATGCAGAAATGTATAAATACACATAGTAAGAGGCCACTAAACACTTTATAAAAGCTTACCACCAATCCAATAGTAAGGAAAAAAGTATGAAATGGATATAGTAAATGAATAAGCAAGCTCAAGCAGAAATATGTGCCTTCGCTCTCTGCTCTCCAGAATGAGAATGACAAGAAATAGGAAATTATATTTCTTCTGCACGCGTGGGTGAGGAGGTGGGGCTAAAGGGGAAAGACATACTTTCAAATGTGACAGACTGCCTGATTTGCCTAGACAAAGGATTTCCGCTTGACCTCGTGTATCGATAAGATAAGCAAACACGGGCCGCCTCGTGTCTAAACTGCCCGTCCTTAGGCAAGCAGTTTATCGCTTGACCTTGCCGCGCGTTTCATGTATGGAGTAAGGGATGGGCCCTTATCGAATGACCACGAGACGATTTGTATCCCAATATGGTCGGGCGACAGAGACTATTACATTGTGCGACAGGGATTAGATGCGCGATAAAGTCCTTTTTTTGATTTGAAGAGGGTCCATTTGAATTGACCCGTTCCCCGAAGGGGGTGGGTGCGGCAGGATGATAGGTCAAGATATTTAGAGGCGTGTTTATTCTTGTCGATAAAGAAGGTGCTAGACGTGTGTCAGATTAAGAAATTACATCGTGACACGGATGCCTAGAGAAAAAGGGGTGGTGGTAATAGGGCTTTTTGTTGTAGGTGTGCCAAATTTACGTGAATAAGATAAAACAAAAAAATAAATTAATTAAATCCTTTTTACCGAGTGATACCATAAGTGGGCGAAATTTATTTTTGTCACACCCGTGTAAATTGTAGTGGAATACTTATCTGGTAAAAGAGGCGCGGTGGCTGTAAAGCGGTAAAGCGCTTGGCTTCTGAACCTGGGATCCCGGGTTCGAATCCCGGTGAAGACTGGGATTTTTTATTTTCGGGATCCTTGTCCACCCAGCTCTAATGGGTACCTGACATTAGTTGGGGAAAAGTAAAGGCTGTTGGTCGTTGTGCTGGCCACATGCCACCCTCGTTAACCGTAGGCCACAGAAACAGATGACCTTTTGTTAGGTAGCTAGTTTAGTATTGCGCACACTTTTTAGATAGTTAGTTTAGTCTTTTAGAATTTCGCACTTTTTAGTACCGACATTGAACGCACATTTTATGACGACACAGACTGTAGGGTTAGAGGTTAAGATTGACGTAATAGGATTTCAGTTACGGCTAGACTCTCGGGGTGATAAGACATATTTTATCTTCTGACTCGACTTTGGCCCATCTTGTAAACAAAGTTATTGTTTAAGTTTTATCACGAAGTCACTTAGTCATTCAAGTCTTTGTTCCTGTTTGTTCTTGTTCTTGTGATGATCACTGTGAACTCGCACATAAGTAATTCATTGATACAACTATACCCAAGCATCTAGTATCCAGAAGAAGAAAACTTAGAAATATTTCAACTACAGTAATCTACAAAACACAACAAGAAAAGAGAAGAATCCATTACAGTGATACATTACAGTGGCGACCCCGTACGCTCTAAGGGTTTGCTACGTTAACGGATCCAGACGTCTTCGTTGAAGTTCATCGTTAGTGCAGTGGTGATCACGCCTGAACACCAGCTTTATGAATTGTTACTGCAGTCATCATCGGTACGGCAGTGATTTTCATCGCTCTTAGTCTCAGTGAAAAAACTTTGGTTTAACGGTCGACGGGTCGTTTTACTGAAACAGTGATAAAACACCACAACGCCTGACTCCTGTTCATCAACATAGACAACGAATCAACACAACTGTGAAGCAGTTTGACGTACAGCTAGTGCACTCATTCACCGTTGCATCGCCTTATTTGCCTGACGTCTAGATCGTCGCTGATCACGTAGGTGTTGGTAACCTGGACATTAGTTAGCCGTTAGCGGACCTGCATACAGATGGGACAACAGAAACAGTCGTAGTCATACAAGGTCAGAGAAGGACAGTTTGCCCGCTGTCTTATTTGATATCAAGTTAACCATTATTCGCCCCTTTTTGTCATCAAGAGTATACGCACAGCCGCTTGCTCAGAAGATCCGGTATTACTTTTAACGGTCGCTGCAGTTAACCTTGTTGAAGGTCAGTAACATTTTCAAGTTATCGAAGTTTCATCGTATGTTTGAGAGTGAACCTCTCCTACACTAACTTTCCTGGACTGGAATTGTTGGTGATTGTTGTGGGAACAGCCTTGCCCACTGTTAGTCGTTATATCATTGTTGGAGATCGTCGAAGGTGACCTTGCCCACCTATTCATCGTTGGACTTTGAGGGTGCTATTTGTCCTGTGATAGCACATTACAGACAACATTAAACATTTCGTTTTGAAGCAGTGGACCTTATCATCGCAGATAACTTTGTTGTCAGTTTCGTCAGCCCAGGTTATTTGTCGTTTGGAAGGAGACACTTCGTCATCATCGCAACATACTCTTTGGACTTTGGATTTTGTAACCTATACATTTCGTCGCAGTAGAGAATCGTCGTCATCACAACTCATTCGTGGACTGGAGTATTAGCCTACATTCGTCGGAGCTGTGAATCTGTGGCACACCTGTGGCATTACGTATCTAAAGAAACTAAACCGGAGAGCATCGACAGGACAAAAGAGAGCCTTGAAGTTTGTCGTACTGTATTCGCATAACCGAACAAGGGAAAGATATAGAAGATAAGTACCCTATAATTTGTTTCTCTTTTATTAGATAGTACATGTTTAGATTCTCCCCTTAGCTTTGTTCTGTTGTCACAGATTAATAAGCTACTGTAGACTTTATAATTTAACAATAAATAATATAACGAGACTTGTCTTCATTAAGGTAGACATTAGAGAACTCTTTTATTTCCGCTCTATCTTTTACGTTCACTCAAAAACATAAACAATAAACAATGACGTTATATATTTTATATTAGCACATCCTTCCTTTTAAAGTTCTTAATAGGGCCTACTGATATCTAGAAGGAATCTTAACAACTCGGCCACTTCTGGTTGTTTTGACTGGCACGACAAGTTCTCTAGACGTTGGTCTATAACTGTCTGTTTCGGTTATTCTAACAGTTTGTTGTTCATTGTCTTCGTCACTATCATAGTACCCAGAGATGTCTTCATCAAAACTATTGTTTAAAAACCGTTGGTTTCTTCTGTAGGTTTTTCCATCATTGGTCTTTATGATATAAGATCTGGGTGATGGATGTTTCTTAATGACGACAGCTTTCTGCCATGTTTGTCCTAGACGCACTCTCACCTTCTCTCCAACAGAATAATCTTTAGGCAGTCTTGCTTTTGCATCATATTTTACTTTGCTTTTCATCTGTCGTTCGTTGAGTAATTTCTCTGCATCTTCAGCTATCGATGGTTCAAATAGTTTGGGATCAGTTAAAATTATGTCCCTGAGTCTTCTACTCATCAGCAGTTGTGATGGTGAATACGGCAGTCCACTTATTGGAGTATTTCTATACTCGAGAATAGCGAGATATGGATCTTTCCCACTTTTGTATGCTTTGTTGAATATCTGCTTTACGATACCAACATACACCTCACTTTGACCATTTGATTGAGGGTACCTGGGACTTGATGTAGTTATATTGAAATTCCATTCAGAAGCAAACTCTCTATATTGATAACTGTTGAATGGCATATTGTCGCTCACTATTTCTTCTGGTATGCCATGTCTAGCAAAAAATCCTTTCAGTGCCCTGATAACACATTCTGCTGTTTTGTTCTCCAGTCGTTTTATTTCAGGGTATTTTGAGAAATAGTCCACAACTAGCAAATAATCATTGTTTCGCCATTCAAACAAATCTGTCGCAACCTTTTTCCATGGTCTGTCTGGTACAGCATGAGGTAACAATTTTTCCTTTACAATGTTTCTTTTGAACAGTTTAACATCAGCTTCAGCTTTGCGACGACCTTCTTTTATATTCTGATTATTTCCGGGAAACTTTTCTGTTGCGCCATAATTTTTTTTAATCATATCATCATCTGGTCTCGATTGCTCCTGAGCACGTAATAGTTTATCATCTTCATGCAATTGAGAACCTGACTTTGGTCTACAAGTTGTCGTTCGTTGAGTAATTTCTCTGCATCTTCAGCTATCGATGGTTCAAATAGTTTGGGATCAGTTGGAATTATGTCCCTGAGTCTTCTACTCATCAGCAGTTGTGATGGTGAATACGGCAGTCCACTTATTGGAGTATTTCTATACTCGAGAATAGCGAGTTGTCAAACTTACATTCTTTGGACAAATTCTTTAAATCTGTATAGTACTGTTCAAACGTTTCGCCGTCCTTCTGACTTCTTGTAAAGAATTTAAATCTGTCATAAACAGTGTTGGATTTAGGCATAAAATGATTCTGAAACCTTTAAATGAGTTTGTCTACAGTGTCATCTTCAATTAATTCAAAAGTATTGTAGATATCTCTAGCGGGTTCACCGATCAGGTGTAGCAGTAAAGCTTTCTTCACTGGTTCAGGCTTCGTGTTCTTTTCAGTGGCGACTATAAACAGTTCAAAACTTTGCCTCCATTTTTTCCATCTTTCAGACAGATTGCCGTCTAGTGACAACGGTTTAGGAGGATCAAATAATTCCATTATTCGTACAGCGTATAGATTCTAGATTCTATGTCTAGATGTCTAGATCTAAAACAATTCAAATGAACTAGTGATATACCACTTGATTACAAATAAAGTGTACTTTAAAAACAATTTAGAAGCCACTACCTTCCAGATCTGTCACAAGATCTGACACAAGATCACAAGATCTGACACTTCTGATACCAGATCACAAGATCTGACCTTCTGACACCATGTTCTGTTGTCACAGATTAATAAACTACTGTAGACTTTACAATTTAACAATAAATAATATAACGAGACTTGTCTTCATTAAGGTAGACATTAGAGAACTCTTTTATTTCCGCTCTATCTTTTACGTTCACTCAAAAACATAAACAATAAACAATGACGTAATATATTTTATATTAGCACAAGCTTAATAGTTTTTATCTAATTGGAACGCTAGCCTAATTTAATTTAGGTGCGGTCGGACTTAAAGATAGACGTGAATCAGATAAATTCTATAACTATACGTATAGGTTTAGGATTGTGACAATCGTCTTTTCCATATACACATTTTTTTTTATTTGTCTGATCTCGTATCACTTGTATCACATCGTCTTCTATGTGTATTGTGGAAAAATACGAAAATAAAGCTACTTAACTAAAATAATTAAATCTGGATCTTATGCCAGTTTGTTGTAGGCCCCCTCATAAGAAGAAAGTCTCATTTAGTATATGTTCATTTATTTTTCAAATTTTATTATTTTTGTTGTTCATAATTTATATTAGATATGTTGTTTTAACTTGTCACTATACCTCGGGTAAGTTATGTTTGTATGAACTTGATTAGGTTGAATAAATCTAATCTAGTCGGATAAATTTTCATAATTTATCCATGAGAATACCTGGCTATCCTTGGTTTGGCCAATTTTAGATCAAGTCTTTCTAGACCTAAAATAAAAGTTTTTGTGTTTTAAAACACATTAATGGGGTCCATTCACCAAACGTAAACAAACAACATTTTCTCTATATGTTCTATACAAATTACGCAATCCGTATGTGTGTCACGTGATCCGTATTTTTCACTATTTTATCAATATTATGACGTGGCTAAATTTGTTTATTTACATTTGGTGAATGGACCCCATTGTGACAAATTTTCACAAATGTGCTTGAAATATGAGCGGCAGAGAAAAAGATATGATTTATTTTACTCAACCAGTAACGGTAATGATTATTTTCATTATTTAAGGGCATTGAATTTATTGAATTGACTAATCATTGAACTAGATCTGACCAGACGATAACTCACGATAACTGGTAGTGACAGTAGAGTGGTGGTAATACTAAACCAGTTCTAATCTATCTAATCTAGATATTAAACTAAGTCAAATACACATAATTATAAACACTTGTAATATTAAGAAGTGAGTAGTGTAAAACTTAAAAGTTAAAAAGACATAAAACATTTAATAAAATGGCAACACCTTCTAATGATGATTTGAAGGAGAAAAGGGAAAATGCCATTCAAGAAGGAAAGATGATGGAGTTAAAAACAAAAGAATTGGCGGCATATGTACGACAAATTGTGGATAAAGAAATAGAACGGTAAAGACAAAAAGAGGAGAAAGAACTTGAAAGGCAAAAAGAGGAGAAAGAACTTAAAAGACAAAAAGAGGAGAAAGAAATTGAAAGACAGGAGAAAATAAGTAAAGAAGAAATTGAAAGACAAGACAGGATTAGAAAGGAAGAATTTGAACGACAGGAACGTGAAGCAGAAAGAAAACTTAAGGCTGATATAGAAAAAGCGAAAGCTGAAGCTCAAATAGCAGCTCAGGCTACGGCAAAAACAGCAGCAGCACAGACAACTACAACACAAGCAAATACTACTCAGCCTCAAGCAACCACAACGCAAGCAACGCAACAAAATAATGCTAATCCTCAATTTTGGCTTAAACGCAAATTGCTTAGTTTTGAAGAAGGCAAAGATGATATTGGTGACTTTTTAAAACGATTCGAAATCAAATTATCAACCTTTAATGTATCAGAAGATGAATGGTCTGAAATACTACTGGACTTTGTACATGGTCAAGCTTTAACCATATGCCAAAATCATGACCATAGGATAGAAAATAGTTATGAAATACTTAAAAGAGAACTTCTAAATGATTATGGACACAATGCAACTACATTTAGAAAAAAATATTTTGAGAATTTTCCATCAACACGAACTGAACCACAAACTACAATAAATCTAAAAAAAGATTATTTTAATAAATGGCTAAAATTAGAAAAAAGTAGGGAATTCATTTGAAGCATTGAAAAATTTTATTTTGATTGAAAATTTCTTAAACAAATGTGACTCACAATTACAATCTTTCATTAGGGAAAGAAACCCTAAATCAATTGATGAAATAACAGAAATCATGAGAACTTATAAAAATGCTACCAAATAACCCATTTTCAGTAAAAGATGGAAATAAAATTGACTTAGTAGGTTACACTAATGATAGGCACTCTAAACAAAATGAGAATAGATTTGAAAATAGACATAGAGATAGTTCTAGATCAAGAAATAATCATTATGATGAAATGACTTGTTTTAATTGTCAAAAGAAAGGACACATAGCTTCTCATTGCAAAAGACCTAATACATATTACAGATCAAATGATAGGGATTCATATGACAGAGATAGGAATCAAAACAGAAGAAGCAGTAGTAATAATAGAGATAGAAAACAAACAAACAGAGTTTTCTACACAAATGATAATCATAATAGAGATAGCAGTGAAAACAGTGAAGTTGAAGAATTAAGTTATTGTTCAGTCAAAGAAGAGATTAATATGATAGAAGATAGGAAAAATAGTTTTTATTTAATCCCAGGTTTTCTGAATGGAAAAGTTTTGAATTTTATCAGAGATTCTGCTTGTTCTACAGTAGCCATCAGATCTGATTTTGTAGATCCTTGGTGTTATCTAGGATGTAAGAAAAGTGTCAGACTGAGTGATGGTACTATTAAACAGTATGAAGCGTGTAGAGTTTTTATCAAGACACCTTTCTTTATAGGTTATTGTAATGGTGTAGCCATACCCACTTTACCACAAGACATGTTGTTGGGAAATATTAGAGTTATTCGGTCATGTACCATGAGAGATTTTGAAAGTTGGGAAAACAAATATAGTTATTTGTTACATACAAATAGAGACCATAGAAATACCAGACAATACAATAGACATATGAACTCAGGTAGAAGAAACATAAATTGTTATAATTGCAACAAACAAGGACATTTAGCTAGAAGTTGTTGGTTTTGGTTATACAATAACAATCAGAAGATTGCAAGTTCTTATTGTTATAAAAGTGGTGAAAGAGTAAACCAAAGCAGAAACAGATATGAAAAGCATGATAACCAAAATAATGACACAAGACATAATGTGAATTAAAATTTGAAAGTTTATGAAGAGATGTTATGATTATTTAAAGGTGTATACAAATACAGAACTGTGTACAGTTGAAGTTAAATTAATTTTATGAAGTGACATTATGTATATTATTATTATTATTATTATTATTATAGCTTTTATATAGCGCTACTTTCATGCTTATAGCATGCTCGGAGCGCTTTGGTCCAATCTCATTTGTGGACCAGAGGGGGGGAGGGGGTATCTAGGAGTTGGTTTCCCGTGCTGCCTTTGGGCGCTCAGTAAACACAACTCTGCCCGAGTCTGGTGTCGAACCTCGAGCCCCCTTCTAGGTAGCCAAGCCAAGCCAAGCTCAAGCAGCACTTGGCCTTTCGACCACCCTTCCCTTATTATTATAAGTTCAGACATATGGAACATGGTGACCTTAAATTGGTATGTTGAGTGAAAGCTATTAAAAGCTCTGTAAATATTACAAATGATCTATTGTCTAGAGTGACATTGACATAATTAAATATTATATTTGACATTGACATGAGTTAATTCTATGAGGAGTATTCCATAGAATAGTGTTATATTTTAAAGTGTTAAATACTATGAAAGTATTTATTTTTTGTACTATATTAATAGTTTTATATTGAGTTAAGAGGTGAGAAGTTCACATGTAAATATTGTTGATCTGAGTTCCATTATTATTATTTGTGCCATGACAAATTGTATTCAACTGAAAGTGAGTATATATGTATATTTTATCTCATTATTCATCATCCATCATTGACAGTTAGGACCAAAAGGAAATTGGTGAGTGTAAGAGAAATGAATTATTCGGTATGGGATGAAAGGATATATGACTATTGAAATTGTTTACAAGTATTATAATGATTTGAATGTTTATTTTTTACAGTAAAACTTGTCCTGGAGTTGTTTTTCAATTTCGGTGTGTTGAACTGTGCCATAAACAATTGTGAACTTTGTCTTCATATGGAACTTTGTCTTCATGTGCCATGAACTGTTATGAAATATCTCAAGAAAAATTAACTGTAAACTATGAAAGATGAATAAACATGAAGATTCAAGATTTTTTATTTTTTTTGCCCCATATGATGCTTTCAGTGCCTTGTAAAGACTTGGACTGATTTAGAAAAAAAAATATTGTCATATTTTTTTTAAGGAAAGGGGGGAGGAACTGTTAGGTAGCTAGTTTGGTATTGCGCACACTTTTTAGATAGTTAGTTTAGTCTTTTAGAATTGCGCACTTTTTAGTACCGACATTGAACGCACATTTTATGACGACACAGACTGTAGGGTTAGAGGTTAAGATTGACGTAATAGGATTTCAGTTACGGCTAGACTCTCGGGGTGATAAGACATATTTTATCTTCTGACTCGACTTTGGCCCATCTTGTAAATAAAGTTATTGTTGAAGTTTTATCACGAAGTCACTTTGTCATTCAAGTCTTTGTTCCTGTTTGTTCTTGTTCTTGTGATGATCACTGTGAACTCGCACATAAGTAATTCATTGATACAACTATACCCAAGCATCTAGTATCCAGAAGAAGAAAACTTAGAAATATTTCAACTACAGTAATCTACAAAACACAACAAGAAAAGAGAAGAATACATTACAGTGATACATTACACTTTACATAATCTGTCCTAAAGACCACAAGGTCAGAAAGGGAAACTTTTTTACTATTCTGGTGTTAAGTGCCGATCATGGTGTTGATAGCTAAACTGTCCCAAATCAACCACCAATGAAGGCCCA
>JADKLZ010000166.1:26874178-26891695 GCA_021533235.1 Biomphalaria straminea
ATATATATATATGTGTGTTACTTTGTACATAATTATTAGTTTCATCAGCTCGTAACAAATGGCGCCCAATGTAATGGTAAAACCCACGTATTCCTATATACATGTTTTATCTCCTGTCAACATTCAGAAGACAGTAGAGTTATTAAAACGTAGATGGAGCGACAGAATATTTTTTCGGCTAGTGATAATAGTATTAATAGACAATGGCGAACAAGGCTGAGGTAGAAGCGTTGAATGAAGAGGGTAGGTTGTTGGATCTGGAAGGATCGGAACTAAGAAAATACGTTTAGGAAAGGTTGATAAAGAGATTAGCCACAGACGGGAAAAAAAGTAAATGAAAAGATTGCAATGGAAGGGGAAAAGAAAAATGAATTTAATGTCATAGAAAGGGAAAAGAAAATGAACTAGTTGCCATTGAAAGAGATTGGCATTCGAAAAAGATACGGCGGAGACAAAATTAAAAACATACCAAGGAAAAGATAGTGATATAAGAAAGAGTGACACTAAAGAAAATAATCTGGAAAAATATAAAGGTGTGATACAGAGACAAAATGAACATTGACATTATTTTTCTAAAAAGTTTTTAAATAGAAATGAAAGAATTGGAATACCCTGAAGACAAATGGATATTCTTATTGCATAGAACCTAGATTACAGCGGAGGGTCCTTCAAAATATTTTTGAACCAGGGTAACTGCAATGTTGTGAAAGAGCTACTTCTTCGAACTTTCGGGAAGCGTTCTTTCGGCAACAGTTTGTCAATTGTGAATTAGAACCAGAGGATAGCCGGAAGACATTCCAGAACAGGTTGAGCAGCCATTTTGATAACTGGATAGAAACCGCTGTGGTTGGAAAAAACCATTAACAGTCTTAGGACATTTCTCATGCTGGACAAAATAATGTTTCAGGAGGAATTAAAAATATTTCTGTTGGAGAGGATGCCGAAATCCATAGAAAACGTATTAAGACTGATAAGGACGTACAAAGTGGCAAATCCCGAGAAGACATTATCTAGAGGCAGTGATATAGAAGAAATAGTTGTCTTTTACAGATCATGTGAGACACAGAATAACTCTCATTGAACAAGGGTGACAAAGGATAGACATAATAGACATGGTAAAAAGACAATATGATAACTGCAACGGACGATATCAAGGAAAGAGACAGGAAAGAAACGATTGGGAGAAAGGTGGAATACAACAAGCAGTGGCGTCACTAGGCAGGTGCGGGGGGTGCGGGCCGCACCGGGTGACACCCACCATGGGGGTGACACCCGAGGAGAAAAATGCACTTTTCCAAAATACAATTTAAAAAATACTGCCTTGAATTTCTCTCACATGTTAGTATCAACTTGTCTCAACCCTTCAAAATGTAATTCTATTTGACTTTATTATGTGTTGTAGACACCAGGAGAAAGAATTTCTGAAGCTCAGAAATGTAGAAAACGCTAGGCACCCGGGACTTCATCCCGAACAACTTAGAGTGAAATTAAGGCACTCCTTCAAACATCTTATCTTACCAGTTGAGTGGTAAAAAAAAAGTAAAGTTCCCCTTTCAGACCTTGTGGTCTATAGGGCAGATGATGTAAAGTTCATCTGATTCTGTGGCCCACGGTTAACAAGGGTGTCATGTGGCCAGCACATTGACCAACCGCCTTTACTTTTTCCCAACTAATGTCGGGTACCCATTAGAGCTGGGTGGACTCAAGGGCGCCCAAAAATCCCGAAATAAAAATCCCAGTCTTC
This sequence comes from Biomphalaria straminea, assembly GCA_021533235.1. Classification (NCBI taxonomy): domain Eukaryota; kingdom Metazoa; phylum Mollusca; class Gastropoda; family Planorbidae; genus Biomphalaria; species Biomphalaria straminea. The sequence goes on from JADKLZ010000166.1 coordinate 26,875,923, forward strand.
ACCAGGATTCGAACCCGGGACCTGCAGTACGGAATTCAAGCGCTTTACCGCTCAGCCACCGCACCCTCAGTTGAGTGGTGAATGTAACATTTTGTGCTGCAATCTGTTGAAAACCACATAGGCGTAAGCCTCTCGCACGCCATTCGACACATAAGGCTGCAAGCTTTCTCTACAGAAATAAGTGTAAGGGGACTTTCACAGCCACTTCTCAGCAGGTGCCCACGAACTTCAGGAGTTCTACAAAGTTATGACACTATGTTAGACGTGGACGGCCTTTTGTTTTTTTACTTCCTCTATTCGGCTTTCATTTTTTAAAGCTGAGTTCGGTAATCGTGTTTCGTCTTTTCTAATGATAAGTCTCACAAATGTCAATAGACGTTCAGTAGACAATTACCTTAAGTGGCGAATGCCTGTTCGCGAAAAGATTTCTCTATGGTAAAATTATCTCGATAGGAATCGAGGATCCTTCTTAGCCATCACTACTCAGCCTCTTTTCGACCTTCCACGCCTCGAAGCGTAGATTGCCGTTGGGACAATGATTGTATTGAGTAGGTTGATTTTAATCTTAAGTCTACGCTAATTAATTGGTTTGTTCAGATAGGCGTACTTATTCGACATGAAACACTATGACATGCATTTCTATCACTAGATATAACACTTCCTAAATATGTTAACTTTACTATTCTTTTCAAAATCAATATGACCAGTGTTGATTGAAAAATTGATAAATTGTACCCGATAAGTATAACTATGAGGGCGTCTTTATTCGTCATGTCATGTATACATTTAATAGTATTTGAAAGTAATGCTATGTCGCTTCTGCAAAATCCAACTCGGTTTGGTTTACGCCATTGGAATCCGAATGCAGCCTGTTAAATGACATCGTCGATGGCTATAAGAAAGAGAAACGGGGATAAGATACACCCTAATCTCATATCCGTATCGATGTTGAAGAACTCTACCGTCTATTGTAAGACAACAGCTTGATTTGGTTAAGACATGTCGCTGAATCTGGACAAATTTTTGCAAGATGACTTACTCTCTTGCTATTTTCCAGAGTTATTCAGATGGACGCTATCAAACATTTGTTTTGTTTTTTTTTAAAGTCTACAAAACTGATTTTGTCCTTGATTTTCCTTTTTTTCAGAATCAGCCGAAAAACACTAGTATAATTTAAGACCTTTTCCGTAAGGAGCTCTTAAATAATCTCTAGTGAATACATAATACATAGTAATACATACATACATACATAAATACGCCTTACATTCTACGCTATAAGATATTCATGGGGTCAAAATATGTTCCGAGAAGGAGAAAAGGAATTGGAAGTAATATTATGGGATAAAGTCTACTCGATGTAGAAATGGGGATGTGGAAGAAAACATAAGATTAAGTTCCATATATCAGATGACATTGATAGCAGATATCGTGAAAAGAAAGAATTATCAGATATGGTTGAAAGAAATGCAACAGAAAGGGGTCAAAATAAAGATAAAGTAAGGCAGTTAAAGGTATGAAAGAAAGCGATATAAACCCACATACAGACGTACCAATCCATACATCTTATGCTTAAATTGTGGGAGAAGGGGAAATACTATGAGACAGTGTCAACAGTTTAATCACAGTTAAGGAATAAAAGTTCAATATTGAAAATGAGAAATGGGAGAGATATTAGCAGGCTAAGAAACATTACAGCTAGACCATTCTGTAGTGGTATCACAATGGGGAAGCATTGAAAATTTGGGAAACGGAAAGGATGACATGTAAATAATGTTAGAATTATAAAGATATGGTTAGGAAAAGTGGGAATGTTGATTGCTAATTACCGTGAATATACCATGAATAAATACAGGTGTATTAAATTGGATTATATTGTTACATATACATATATGTAAAGGCTACTACATAATAGAAGTTTTGTAAAGGCTAGATAGGAAATTAAAAGAGTATAAGGACTGAAAAGTAGATAACGTAGATTTTGTACAATGTATTTTCTTTCTTTTAATTTAGTTTCATTGTAATAATCCTATTAAATTACATGTGTAAGAAAATTATCGAAATGGTGTAGAAATGCCTGAAAGAAATGGTAAGAATGGAATCATTATAAAGGTCTGATAATACTGGAAGGTAAATAAGCCTTGAGTTTAAATCTATAGTATTAGAAGTATAGTAAGTTATGAATCGAGTGTCATTTTTTCTGGGGTTAGAATGGGCATGGAGCATGATAGCCTTGGTTTGTTTACTATTTGATTGCTGCTTTGAATGGGAGTGTTGGGAGTTGTATTAATGAAAGGTGATACAATTCTATTTAGCATATCATTAATATAAATATGATTACTTCTAGATATATGTTAACATAAGTTATTTGAATTGCTCTTAATAACAGTTATTATTGTGATGACTATTATTGTTATTCAACGTAAGAATTGTATTGGTATTAACATGACATTGTGTATGATTTGTTTGTTTATTACATTATGGTTCTCTATGTTACAGAGAATTTATTTTTTTTTAAACCTGGAATAGTCTGATAATTTATTCAGTGTTATTAAATGTAAGATATGTATTGGTATTAACATGAAATTATGTATGATTTTGTTTGTTTTTTACATTAAGGTTCTCTATGTTAGAGAGAATTTAGATTTTTTTTTTTAAATCTTGGAATAGTCTGATAATTTATTCAATGAGATGTATTTCGAACGTTCGATGTGTATCGAACTTTTTGACCAAGGGAAGAATGTACACTAAATTATTATTGATGAACTATTAATGGCTTATCAAAATTAAATTTTTCAGTATATATATATATATATATATATATATATATATATATATATATATATAAGTTACTTAGTACACAATTAAAAGTTTAATCAGCTCGTAACAATTAGATTGTGTTTTGAGTGGCCCCCGAAAGAGAAAAAATATTAGTTTTGTGTGGAATATATGTCAGTCCGTCCAGTTTAGATACCTTAAAGTAGCAAACAGTGAAAATCCGACGTCATAATAATTTAGACTTGACTATTTTTGTCAGTACTTTAAGTAATTGTTTTACTTTTGTCTCTAGAAAAATTAGAATATTCATTTGTGATATATATCCTACGTATCTATTTTGTGTCTGCTCTAGTTCCTTTATGCTTCCTTGTGTTGGAAGGTCCCAAACGGAGGACGCAAATTTGCCAAGACAAAGTTAAATAGCACTATATTCAGCTATTGTTTCGATCGGGTCTACCCAATGGGGCTTTCGCCACGATTGCTTGCAAGTTGCAGTAAAAGTGCTCAGAAGAAAGGATGCTTAAGTGCTTTGCTGTCCTTGATTCAACAAAGGCTTTATATCCAGTCATCAGTATGGCCTCTTTAAAATGTAACTGTAAATAGGCTGTATGTGACAAAAATAAATTTCGCCCCCTTTAGGTATCACTCGGGTCTAGGCATTTAACCAATTTAATTTTTTTATCTTATCTCTATCCTCTCAACTTAGCCCATATTGCTATATAAATCACTAGTACTACCCCTGCTGCCACCACCCCCTTTTCTCTAAGCGTCGATGTCACGTTATATCTTCCTAATCTGACACGCGTCTAGCAAGTCTATCTACAGGAATGAACTCCCCCTTCTTATCTGAACAAACACCCTTTGTTATATTCATTGGACGGAGTTTGCCCCTCCTCGCCTTTCACCTGATAACATCTTCCTCAAACCCCTTGTCGGAGGGGACTGGTCACCTAATCTCTTCGTCATCGGACCATCTTGAAAAGACGCGAGTTGACCATATTTGCTCATTTAAGTGTCTATCCATACACGGGAAATACGCGGCAAGGTCAGGTGGCAATCCTTTGTCTCACGCAAGTCTGACAGTCTGTCACATTCAAAAGTATATCTTTCCCCTCTTGCCCCTCCTATTATCTACCTTAATACGGACTAGACTTAGCAAACCGTCTCATTTTCTTTCTGGAGAGCTGAGAAGGAAGATACATATCTTTGTTTGAGCTTACTTATTCATTCTTATATTCTTACATTGGATTTGGTGGTATGTACTTGGATGGGCTTAAATAGCCTCTTATCTAGTGTATTTATATATTTGTGCATTTATTTAGTGCATTATATTAGCGGCCCCCGTAAGTGAAAAAAGCCGCTATTAGGTTTGTGCAAAATGTCCGTCTGTCACACTCAGGGCGCCAAAACTAGAAGAGATACGAAAAATATTTTTTCACCATTAAATGCGGCTTGAAAAGTTTAGGCGCAACGGCTACTTTTAGTTTTCTAAAAGCAAACCGTTTAATTTATAAAATTAATTATGCAAGCGATTTTTAAATAACAAAACACCAATTCTGAAACAATTACGTAAATGTAAGGGAGGAAATGTTACTAGAAAAAATGCTCTCAGCATGTAGATATCACGCACATTTTTAAAATGAATTTCTGTCTGTCTGTCCGTCTGTCAGACTCAGAGCGCCAAAACTAGAAGAGATACGAAAAATATTATTTCACCATTAATTGCGGCTTGAAAAGTTTAGGTGCACCGGCTACTTTTAGATTTCTAAAAGCAAACCGTTTGATTTAGAAAATTATTTGTGCAAGCGATTTTTTAATAACAAAACACCAATTCTAAAACAATTACGTAAATGTAAGGGAGGAAATTTTAGTATAAGAAATGCTTTTGGCATGCAGATATCACGCACATTTTTTAAAATGAACTTTTAGCAGCGCCTTTCGTGTACTAGCGTAAAGGCCGGAAATGACATGATTATAAACTAATTTCTTAAATTTTTAAAAAAATCAGATTTAAAAAAAAATAATTGTTTAGTGCCCCCATTAGAATGAAAGAAGCATATTTTTGTGCGTTTTGTCTGTTGGTTGGTCTGTCAGTCACGGTTAGAAAAAAAAACACTAAAGGCTTTTGAAAATATGATTTAACCTTTACTGTTCTTTCATAAATATTGCGATAGTTTAAAAATGGGAGCATACAGGAATTGAGCCAGGGACCAACGATAAATGCGAACTACAGTCTAGTGCGCAAACATTAAGATAAGGCAAATCTACAGGCACAACGTTATGAATGCAGGCAACAAATACCTTTTATGTAAAATATATGTACAGTTTAATGATAAAAAGGAAAATAAGTGAAAGTATAAAATGCTGTACAGTGTTAGAAGGGGCCTAACTATTTACATAAAGTGAGACTATCATCATGAGATATGAGAACCAAGTGGTCTGAGTGTCATAAGGCTGGTTGCTTAGCTTTAAGTCCTATGCTGCTCTGAAGAGACTGGTGTGGCTGATGCTGACGTTGTCTTTGGGTGGGCTGGCATGATTGATCCTAGCGCACGGGACAGTCCAACGATACGTAGCTGCAGGGACGTGTCTTCTGGCAAGATGTTGTCTGTCGGACTCTTGTGAGTGGTAAATAATGCTGGAATCTTAGATCTGGTGTCAGCAGACTGGTAACAGAGTTGCGAAGTTAGGGCTTCACGTGAATGTAGCCTGTAATAAAAGCTGCAACGAGATGCGTAGATAGTCTTAGCCTTAATGATGACACTGGGAGGTAGACGCCTTTCCATGAAGGACATTTTCAGAATGTTAATTAGAAACCATAATCTAGTGTCACAATAGTAAGGGGAGTTAATCAATTAAAAATTGCATCCCATCAGGGGAGAGAACAACAGTAATAATGATAGTGAAGTCTCAAAATGGAAACAACAAATAGTAATGTTATATTTGATGTATGAAAACTATAAATTAGTTTCACAAATATCAAAGTGAGCTAACACATAAATATCGTATCTCGTCAGGGAGACTACAATAGTAGTGATAACGGAGTGTCTCCTAAATGGAGATAAATAGTCAACAGTGATGTACACCCGACAAGGTGAGATCATCACGAGTAGCTAGAATAACGAGCTGAAAGGTGAAGGGGGGTGGCTGATGGTCAGTGACTTGGTGGCCATTGTTTACATCTGGCCGTATGGACTGAACCATAGAGCACGGTTGACTGGAGACATGGCCCGTTCAAGGGACGCAATCTCTTGACGTTAAATTTTAATACGAGGAAAGATTTTTCATATGTCTCTTCCAAGCATAGTATTAAAACGGCGGTCAGCCGAAATAAGATAATAATATTATAAGATATTGTATACATGGTTTTACTTAAGTAAAATGTTCTGGCCAACTGGCCGATAAAATAGAATATATAAACAGTTACGGCATTCCTTGTCACGGAACGAGCGTAAATACATACTTGGTAAAAGACATGTTACGTAAATATTATGATAGTTCCCGGTCAAGGAATTTATCAATGATAATATAGTGGGCGAGAGGTAAATTAATAGTAGCTAAAGAGCTAAATACATGTGGCAAGAGTTATTGATAATTCTAGTCCAAATAAAGTTGATGACTTTGACTATCTTGTCGTACAAGTCATGATAATAAAATATGATACATAAAGTGACTACTTACATAATCCAAGATAAGAATTACACAAATATGTACACAAATATAATGCACTAAATAAATGCACAAATATATAAATACACATAGCAAGTAAGAGGCTATTAATCCCTTTACAAAAGCTTACCACCAAATCCAAGTAAGGAAAAGAAATGAAATGGATATAGTAAGCGAAGGCTTAACAAGCGTGTTCACTCCAAACAGCTCTCGGAAAGAATGAGGCGATTTGATAAATCTCGTCCGTATTCAGAAAGGGGAAAGATAGACTCTCAAGTGTGACAGACTGACCGACTTGCTAAGACAAAGGATTTCCGTCTGACCTTGCGTATCGATAAGATAACCAAACACGGGCCGCCTCGTGTCTAGACTGCCCGTCCTTAGGCAAATAGATTATCGCTTGACCTTGCCGCCTGTTTCATGTGTAATTATAGACACTTAAAAGAGCAAATATGGTCAACTCGCGACTTTCCAAGATGGTCTGATGAAGAAGAGATTATGTGAATAGTCCCCTTCGACTGGGGGGGGGTGAGGAAGGTATTATCTGATGACAGGCGAGGAGGGGCAAACTCCGTCCGACGAATATAACAAATGGATGTTTGTTCAGATAAGAAGGGGGAGCTTATCCCGTCGAAAGACTGGCTAGACATGCGTCAGATCAAGAAGATATAATCTGATATGGATGCCTAGAGAGATAGGGGGCGATAGGGGTGGTAATAGTAGCTCTACATAGCCACAAGGGCTAAGTTAGGAGAGTAAATAGAAGATAATAAAATACATTGATTAAATGTCTAGAGCCGAGTGATACCTTAAGTGGGCGTCAATTTATTTTTTTCACATCAATTTAGCTGTAGATATCGATAAAACCATTGGCATCTGCTATGGAAGGAAAGAGATAAATGACTGGTTCTAAAGCGAACGCCATCTTAATTTGTGATACTTGTGAATGAAATCGACTCTTAATAATAGGGATCTGCATTCGAATGAAATATATAGATAAATCAATGTCTTATATGACTTATATGTGCTGGGGATATCTTTGTTTGAGGCTCAATAAATAAAAAATATACAACATTACAAAGAGAATTTGTGTTATCACAAACTCACAGCTGCCACCTTCCGATCAATATCTGATCCGGCTATTTGCAAGGACTATTCAAGTGATATTGTTTTAATTGATTTTTTTTTACAAAATGTATGCATGTTTGGAATGTTCTTTCGAGGTTAAAATAAATATACTTACTAGAGGACGCCAGACGAGTGATTTTAGATAATCTTTTGGCATCGTTTTGCAATTAGAAGAACACAAAAGAACAGGTATCGAGCTTGTACTTTAGTTACGTTTGCTTGATGTCCCAGTAGAGATACTAGATACCAAATGCGCTAAAGGCATCAGAACTCTGAAAGCTCTAAAATATCATCATGTCGGATTTTCAATATCTTTCTAGTTTTTAAGGACAAAACGGAACAGACGGACTGACGGACATACTACAAAAAAGAATAGCGTCTACTCTCTTTTCGACAGGCCGCTAAATATTACTAGTATCTTTTCTTGTATTTCCAGATGAAACTTGCATATTTAGCAGTTCATTTGTTAAGTTTACTTTCATGTCAAGCTGGTAAGTACTCAGGTTCGATGGTAAGTAATTGGTAATATTCTCTTTAGTGTTTAGAAAAATCCTTAAGAGGATGCTCAGCTAAAAAAATCTATTTTTGTTAATATTTATCAGAAACTTATCAAACATGTATGGTTGATACAGTAACTCATTCGGATTTTAAAAAATCTAGAAAAAGTGTGTTTAACTTTTGTGGTCTCCATGGTAACGGCCGCCATCTTGTTTTTCATATGATTTTTTTAAATGCTATTCCAATTTGAAGAAATAGACAAATATAACTCAAATCTTCTTTTTTTTTTTTTTTTGAAAAGGCAAATAATAAAGTATAATGTAACAGAGCTTAATTTATTATACTTCAATAATTATTTTTAACATGTAACAGTAAAGTTGATAATTCATTATTTTTTATAAAGATTTTTTTTTAAATTACGCCTATATAAAATGAAAATCTAACAATACATTTCAAAAATCAAGCTGTTACATCAAAGCATTACAATAGATCTTTAAGTATTTCAAATTTCGTGTCTCTTTACCTATCTATAATTTATCGGAAAATATCCATTTTTTAGTAAACTGATTTTAATAAAAATGTTGTTGGTAAAACTATATTAGAATATGTAACACTTCAAAGTTAAACGAAAACATATTCAAAATTTTAAACCATTAAACAATTTAGTTCTTGAGTTATACAACTTTAAAGAATACTAATTAAGAAAAACAGTAATGAGCGAAAAAAAAAAAGAAATTACACAATAGATTAAAAAATGTCCAGATGAATATGAAAGTCCGTCAGCTTCAATAAACTGCAATTCTTATTGTGCCTTACGCCCTTAGCTTCCTTTCTTAATAATAGACTTCTTTTTACAACTTGTTGTTTTTATAAGCTGCATTGTTCAAACGTTTCTTAAGGCTGCTCTGGCTTACCTTGCACTTAAAAAAAAAAAAATCACAGCTCACTGACACACTTCCCTAGTGTCATTCCAGGCCCCCCAGAACAGTTCCACAGTATAACGCAGGACAGAACCTAGCCACAGACTGTTTAGACTCTCATAAGGTTCGCTGGATCCACCACAGTCCTTCTTTGTCTTAGTTCACTAGTGCTCTCGGGCGCACCACAACCACTGGAACAAAGCAGGATTACCACAGTATTAAACTGAAGAGAGATTAAAAGGATCGATATACTATCACACAGGAGAAAGCTATTTATTTAGATTCGACAATGTACAATGAAAGGCGTGATGCATTGGTTATTTTAAGTCTATTATTAAAAAAAAAAATTGCCATGAAAGCGAATCTCTTTACATTTATATTTTTTAGCACCTTGTGATGTATTTATCTGTAACATCAATTATGCTGCGCTAGCCCAATCCAGATTTGATTTCAATCTACTGGATCCGAAAACTTGCCCAACTGTGATATTAGAATATGCTACTAGTGAGGACAATATATTACGACATCACAGAGCAGTCACTCAATTGTAAGTTTAATTATTATAAGATTGATAAATTAATAACTAATCAATTTTTTATTAAAAAGAAACATTCGATGTCCATCAATGTATTTTTAAACTCATTGTACATGAGTTGTAAGATGATAGTTTAAATGCAACTTAGAAAGCCATGAATTATATCATCTTCTAATTTACGCCACACACATCTGTTCACATTTCATATTTTTTCAAAACAAAAACTTCCGCTCCCTCACATAAAAAAAATAAACACAAAAACACACAATAATATGTTGATGTTTTATTTTCAGATAGAAATTTAATGTTAAAAACCCCTGTTAAAATATCATAATGTATATATGAGTTAATCATGTCTCTAACTTTCTAAAAAGTCTACGCCGCTTAGTAAATAACCTGGTACATAATACATTTTATCCAACAGCTAAGCATAATAATAATAATAATAATCTTTATTGTCCATGATGAAATTTGTCTTACAATTTGTGCATTACACCAAACAAAACATCAAACTTAAAAAAAAACATTCATACCTGACTCAAAATTTACATGTGGAAAAGTTAATGTTTATATCAAATTATTTCTATTCAATGATTTCACCGCCAGGGGAACAAAAGAGAGCTTGTGTCTGTTAGTCTTTGCTATCGGTGTCTTGTATTTCTTTTGTGATGGTAAAATCACAAAATCCTGACCCAAAGAGTGATTTATTTTTTATTTCTAGAATCTTTTTAGCTTTTTTGTGAATGTTTGTCTTAACTTGCGTATTGCTGATGTAGTCAGTGATATAGTGCATTAGAAACAATTGAAGAAAATAATAATGTTGTAAGTAAAGCGAATGCGTGAATTCACGTTAAAAAATTATGAATGGAGCTAAAAATAGCAAATTGACCTTAATTTACGCGATATTAGGATAATAGTTGGAATCATGTAAAAATGCTTTAGAAAACAAATTTCAATGTTAATTTGATTACAATATAAAATGAATGGATTATAATTAGTATGTTCATGTGTTAAGGCTTAAAACTATTTTTGCGAAGAGAAGTTCTATCATCTTTGAGCTGAATTACAGTTTTAGACCTAGTCCTAGATCTAGGAATAGAGAAATGTGTAACCTTTCGGTAATGTCTAATAAGAGTATATTTAACAGGATTTTTATATTCGCAGATACAAAGAACGAATTTATGTAAAAATCCTTTTGAAACACAACACAAATTCGAAGGTTAATTTTGTTAAATAATTAAATCATTAGACTATATTTTGTATTTTCATGCGTCAAAGTAAAAATCTATAAGTGCAAAGTGTATTTCTTAAAATTAGATCTAGATCTAAATCCTTTCGATCTTTTCTCATGTCAACAATTGTAAACAAAGCCTAGATCCATAAAATAGTATAGCTGTAATAGAGTTGGGCAACTTTATTTTTTTTTTAGGTTTTTAAGTTTGCTTTAGGGCTACAATTCATACACACAGGTCTAAGTTAGTACCCAAGGAACATTTCTTTCAAGTTTTGTCAAGATCGGTGAAACGGTTTTTATTTCTATACGGGGACATACATACATACATACGCCTTTGTTTTCCTTTTATATATTATATAAATAATCCAAATATATATTAATCCAAATAACTAATATGAATTCAAATAAAATTAATCAAAACAAAACTCATCGTTATATATGCTACTAAAACCACAGACACTAGAAACTAACCTAACCGCACTAACAACTGACTAACCAACTATCAAATAGATTGCTACAACTTACAACACTAATCACTAAAGCTAGATCTATAATCTAACATCACGACCATAGACTAGTCTAAATCTACGCCCAACCGAACAGTAATATTAAAAACAAGATTACAAAGAGGCGACCCCCGTCGGAGTCAGATACGCCTATTCACAAGACGTTTCGGATGTTCCTTCTAAGTTGAAAATAATTAACTTCTCGCTCGACGACGGAGGATGGCGAGCAGGGTATAAACCTGCCTTATCTTGATGTTTGCACACTAGACTTTAGTTCGGATTTAACGTTGGTCCCTGGCTCAATTCCTGTATGCCCCCATCCTTAAATTATCGCAATATTTCTGAAAGAACAGTAAAGGTTAAATCATATTTTCAAAAGCCTTTAGGTTGTTTTTTTTTCTAACCGTGACGGACAGCCCAACCAACAGATAAAACGCACAAAAATATGCTTCTTTTATTCTAATGGGGGCACTTAACAATTATTTTTTAAATCTGATTTTTTTTTTTAATTAAGAAATTAGTTTATAATTATGTCATATCCGGGCTTTACGCTAGTACACGAAAGTCGCTGCTAAAAGTTCATTTAAAAAAATGTGCGTGATATCGACATGACAAAAGCATTTCTTATAGTAACATTTCCTCCCTTACATTTACGTAATTGTTTTAGAATTGGTGTTTTGCTATTAAAAAATCGCTTGCATAATTAATTTTATAAATTAAACGGTTTGCTTTTAGAAAACTAAAAGTAGCCGTTGCACCTAAACTTTTCAAGCCACATTTAATGGTGAAGTAATATTTTTCGTATCTCTTCTAGTTTTGGCACCCTGAGTGTGACAGACGGACAGACGGACATTTTGCACAAACCTAATAGCGGCTTTTTCCCTTACGGGGGCCACTAACAAAATACTTAAACTTAGTAAAACACCCCATAATATATACAACTAGATCAACAATTAAATACAACACCAAATTCACTAAATCTGCTACACTAAACAGAACTATAATAGCAGCAGCTAGGCTTATTAACAGACAAGCGAGGAATTATAGGCGAGGAATTGTTGCCTGTAATTATTAAAATATTAAAACATATGTCATTATGCTAAAATAAAACAATATTTTAACCCAAACACCCAAAGGCATAAGGTAAATATATTTAGCCTTCATGCAGCTAATAAAAGCCACAGAATTTCGTCTACACCACAACCAACTCAGATTGGGTAGACAACAACAAACATTAGATCTAGCTAATAAAAGCCAAACAAAAAACACACATCAATGTCTAAGCCACAACCCCAGTTGGGCTTGACAACAATAAATATTAGATCTAGATTAATGAGCCGGCTTACGCCGCCGCCCGCCATCTCGTACATAAAAATACAAAATTAAAAACAATAATCATCTACCAACTATTTTCAGAAGTCATCCAAAAGATCATTCATAAAAAAAAGCCTACATATAAATATAAGATAATAACATATTTACAAATTAAATAAAGAAACAAGATTACAAAAAGATTTTGTGTGATACACAAACTCAGAGGCGGCACCCGTCGGAGTCGGATCCCTGTCAGATCCGCCTATTCGCAAGATGTTTCGGATGTTCCTTCTAAGTCCCTGGCTCAATTCCTGTATGCTCCCATCCTTAAACTATCGCAATATTTCTGAAAGAACAGTAAAGGTTAAATCATATTTTCAAAAGCCTTTAGTGTTTTTTTCTAACCGTGACGGACAGCCCAACCAACAGACAAAACGCACAAAAATATGTTTGTTTCATTCTATTGGGAACACTAAACAATTTTTTTTTTTAAATCTGATTTTTTTTTTAAACTAAGAAATTAGTTTAGAATCATGTCATTGCCGGGCTTACGCTAGTACACGAAAGTCGCTGCTAAAAGTTCATTTTAAAAAATCTGCGTAATATCCACATGTGATAACCATTTCTTATAGTAACATTTCCTCCCTTACATTTACGTAATTTTTTTAGAATTGGTGTTTTGTTATTAAAAAATCGCTTGATAATTAATTTTATAAATTAAACGGTTTGTTTTTAGAATACTAAAAGTAGCCATTGCACCTAAACTTTTCAAGCCGCATTTAAATTAATGGTGAAAAAATATTTTTTGTATCTCTTCTAGTTTTGGCGCCCTGAGTGTGACAGACGGACAGACGGACATTTTGTACAAACCTAATATCGTCTTTTTCCCCTTACGGGGGCCGCTAATAAAGGAAGAAAAAATGATTTCTGCATCCATCAAAGATGGTTGAGGGGTGACGCTGCCCAGGTTAACGAGCTTCCGACACATTCTAGATAATGGCTAATAAAATTAGACAGAGATGGGGCACGGTACCAATCCATCAAAATCCAGACTACGTTAACCGTAGGTCACAAAATGAGATGACCTTTACATCATCTGCCAAGTTGTAATTGAATGTCATTGCAAATCTTATTATGCGTAATTCTTTTGTCAGACAACATGTCCCTCAAACCTCACGCGATGCTCTGTCACAACCTTAGTAAGGTTTGGCATAGGACTTCTTTGATTTGGACCAGATCACTATAAATGACTCCTAAAATCTGTCTTAGCCATCTTTCTTGAGCCACATTTACTGTTTTTCAATTTCGGCAAATTACTATTCCCTGCACTTTATTAATGGAGCCTAGACACTGGTAGAAATGTGTAACCTCTGTTGAATACGCTCTAGGAAATAGGTAACTGTTGTTTGCTTTAGATTTTATATCTATAAAAAAATGATCGTCAAAATCATTTTCTGAGGGGTTTCAAACTAAAAAATCTCAGGACAATTTTTCTAACAACTTCAAAGCCCAATTTAGCTACGCTCATAGAATTTAGTAACAATGAGTTTTCTTTAGAATAATACTCAAGAGGCTGTTTTCAACCTCAAAACCATCAGTATGGGGATTTTAATTAAACTCAAAACCATCGGTATGGTTTTCAAAAAGCCATCTGGAGCAGGGAGTTTAAACGAAAAAATACAATTGGCTTAACTACGCTCAGATATTTTGAGTGTATTATTTACTTTACTTTTATATTGAAGAGGTTTTAGCATTTAAGAGTTTACATCGAAAAGGAAAGTTTTGTCGTCAAAATCATCTGTTGGGGGTTTTAAATCTCTGGGGTTTTTTTTTTTTTTTTAAACAAATAAAACCCCATTTACCTACGGTCATTTAATTTGGTGGCTTTAGTTTGTTTTAGAATAATATTGAAAAGAGATATTTTCCACCTCAAAAGGCTTTGTAGGGAGGGTTTTAAACTGAAAACCAAATAGAGTGTATTTAAACTTAAAAAAAAAATCATCAAGAGGAGGAAAGTTTAAATTCAAAAGCCCCTAATGGCTTGGCTAGGCTCAAATTATTTTATTGTGTAATTTTCTTTTTTTTTAAATTGAAGGGGTATTTTTTAGTTTTAAACCCCACTGGATGGGGATTTAAACTAAAAAAAAAAACCTTTGACCGTACTCATAGAAATTTGAGTGTATAATTTGCTTTGTTTTTAATATTAATGTGTACTTGTTTTAGCTTTTCACACCCCGCTCCCGCGGGGGGGGGGGGCTAAGCTCAAAACTTAAATAACTACGCTAGCAGCATTTTGAGTGCGTAATTTGCATTTTGTATATTTAAAAAAAGCCTTATTTATTTTCAAACCTCGCTGACGGCTGAAGTTGGGTTTAAACTTTAAACCCATTTGACTATAGCATTTTAATACGTAATTTTCTTTTTTTAGCGGTACCCGAAAGGGGAAAAGACGCTATTAGTTTTGTGTGGCCTGTCTGTCCGTCTGTCTGTCTTTCCGTCCGTCCCGTTTAGTGCTCAGAAAGTAGAAGAGAAAATGAAAATATGACATCACGATAATATAGATCATTCAGAGTTCTGATGCAACGGCTACTTTTTTTTTCTAAAAGCTCAAAATATAATTTTTAAAAATATTTTATGCAAGCAGTATTTAAAGAGAAAAAAATAATTAGTATGCAATATAAATGAAACCTAATTTAAGACAATTGATAATGTTATACATTGCAATGTGTTTCACATTTGCTTTAGTTCGAACTAGAGAGTATTTAGTATCCAAGTAATTAACTCATAAAAAAGGTGTGGCATTTGCCTTCAACATTGGCTTTATAAGGTTAACGTTGAAAGATCAAAGCACGGAAGATGTATATTTTGACCGCTGGGGCACTAAATAAGATCTGTTGTTTATCTTTATTATAATTTTTTTTTAAATGAACTTTTAGCAGCGACTTTCGTGTATTAGCGTAAATCCCGGCCATGACATGATTCTAAACTAATTTCTTAAACTTTAAAAAAAATCAGATTTAAAAAAAAAATGTTTTTTATTGCCCCATTAGAATGAAAGAAGCTTCTTTTTGTGCGTTTTAACTGTTGTTGGTCTGTCCGTCAGGGTTAGATAAAAAAAAAACTAAAGGCTTTTGAAAATATGATTTAACCTTTACTGTTCATTCAGAAATATTGCGATAGTTTAAAATATCTAT